>PVJD01003460.1:0-162721 GCA_004026545.1 Mormoops blainvillei | reverse complement strand
TTCTTTCTTTCTTTCTTTCTTTCTTTCTTTCTCTCTTTCTCTCTTTCTCTCTTTCTTTCCCTTCCTTCCCTCATTCCTTCCTTCCTTCCCTCATTCCTTCCTTCCTTCCTTCCTCCCTCTCTCCCTCCCTCCCTTCCTTTCTTTCTTTCTTCCTTTCTTTCTTTCTTTCTTTCTTTCTTTCTTTCTTTCTTTCTTTCTTTCTTTCTTTCTTTCTTTCTTTCTTTCTTCTTTCTTTCTTTTGCTGTCTTTTTCTTTCTCTTTCTTCCTTTTAAATTTTTAATCATTTATAGTAGAAGAGTAAGTCAGGACTCTATGGGGGAAAAATAATCTCAAAATAGACATGAAGGTAAGAAAGTCGAAAGGAAGTTTTGTCTCACTTCCCATTTAGAGTCAAGAGAAAGGTGGCACCACTTTCACAAGAAAATAGCTGTATAGGGAAACGTTGCTTATAGGACCAAAGACACCTCAGAGATTTCTGTGCCCTAGAATGACATGCAAGCTGAGGAATGATTCTTACGCCCTAAAACATGCACCTAACTCATAAAAGAGTGGCTAATGCTGGATTAATGAAGGGGTATTTTAGCCAATATACAGTCTCTCCATTGCCTTTCCATCTAACTGATGCGTTGTACCAGGTTAGCCTCTGTCACCCAGGAGACAAGACCCCGAGGGGAAAAAAAATGAAACTGTCTATGCTTATGATTCTGCCTTGCTCAAGGAATGGAAGCTTAAATTATTAATTTGTATAAAAACAAAATTTAATTTTTGCATTCCTGAGTTATGAATTTACTAATATGTAATTCACCGATTTAGTGGAATTCTTAAAATTATAAATGAATGTGTAATTCTTCTAAAATAAAGATGATATATGGCCCGCTACCTGAACACTTGCAGTCAATTTATATATTATTTCTGGGTTTGAAGGTTAACTACCATGTGCTGGCTCATGTAAGCGAGCAGCTTGAAATGAGTGAGAATTGTGATATTCTGGTTATTGCATACAACAGGGTGCAATTACATCTTGTAGAGTCCACAGTAGCCTTCATGAGGGTAAGAAACATGACTATAAGTCCCTCATCTTCAGTTAACATTGAATTAAAAAACACAACCATGAATGGGCCAAAGATCTGGTTCTGTAACAGAAAACTTTGTGAAGGGCATAAGGTAAGTTTTTCTTTACTTCTTGTTTTACCTTCCTTTTGAAATGTCCTTAGGGGTCAGAAAACTCTCATTTGGTCTGTGCTCAGATAAAAGTACTCTTTACTTCTTTTGGGTCATATGCCATCAGAATCTTGCTGAATGAAACTTATGAATATAATAAATTAATTTTAATATGGTTAATGAGTAGGTTTATATATTGTAACTCCATACTAATTTCTGAAGAATTTTTTTGAAAGATTTTATTTATTTTTAGACAGAGAGGAAGGGAGGGAGAAAGAGAGGGAGAGAAACAACAATGTGTGTTTGCCTCTAGCATGCCCCTCACTGGGGACCTGGCCTACAACCCAAGCATGTGCCCTGATTGAGGAATCGATCCAGCGACACTTTGGTTCCCAGGGTGACACTCAGTCCACTGAGCTGCACCAGCCAGGGCTGAAGAATCTTTTTAACTGAAAGCAATGTCTCTAGTACATGTAAGGTTTGACTTATGAAAAAGATAGTTTGGGCTAAGAAGGATTTTAAAAATCTTACAATCATTCACTCTAATGGGCAATTGTTCTCACAATCAAATACTTGGCTTAAGCTAATAAAATTAAATATAGGTAAATTATCCTTATTGATATTGCAGCTAACGGACATTTTCTTTAAAACAAAGTCCACCAAAAACTCTCTTCTCAATAACTCCTGGGTTTGCAAAAATGATTGTCAAAACATACCTGCTGCATTTCCCACACCTTTTCACTTACTTTCCACTAAGGAATATATTGGATTATTTGTAGATGGAAGGGACTTCTTAAGTGGCTTTTCATTTCTCTCACTGTAGCTTCACATTTTAGTGATTAAAATATTTAACAAGGAATTGATAGTTTTCTAACTTGAAAAAAGATGTGTGGAAAAGATGGATTCGCTTTTATGTTATCTAGAAGTTTTGAAATTATACACCATAATTTGTTTAAAAAGTATAATCAAATGAGTATTCACCTGCTGCTGTAAATTAAGCCTACACTGAAAGGTATATAGAAGTGGCAGAAGAAAAATCAATGAAGAGAAAGAAAAAACCCTTCAACTTTCTCACTACAACAGAAGATTTCCACTGTGCTATATAACAAAAGACTAGCCATTCCAAGTGACAACTGAAGAAATATTGAAAAGAGTAAATGTAATTATTCATTTGAGTCTCATCAATGACATCGATTAAATCTACTCACCCACAAATTGTTGTAACATCTCATAACTATGAGTGATGATGTTCCTGTTTAAAATAACTACAATTGCAACAGGTAAATGACTCTTGAAGTGGTGTTTGTTTTTGTTTCGGAATCCAGTGAGGACTAAACAGGAAGAAACAGGGCTATAACACCATCTGAATGATTTAGAGCAGGCATGAAGAAAGGCATCACTCTGAGAAAGGTTGTACACTCATAGATAAGGAGTTGCCTGACCAGAGTGAAAAACACCCAACCTTGCCCAGAAGCTAACTACTGATGCTTATCATGATTTGGGGTATCACCAAATGAAAAAATTGGCAGCAAAAATTATTACTGTGTACTTTGGGTGAAGGACAGGTGAGGGGTAGCAGAATAGTTCTTAACAAATTGGTGCATTAGTACCTCAAATGAAATTCTTCATTTGGGTCCTCTCTCCTTTTTCTGGATGAGTCTTGTTACAGGTTTTTCAATCTTGTTTATCTTTTCAATGAACCAGCTCTTGGATTCATTGATCTTTTGTATTGCTTTTTTAGACTCTATTTCATTTATTTCTGCTCTGATCTTTATTATGTCCTTTCTTTTCCTCACTTTGGGCTTTATTTTTTGTTCTTTTTCTAGTCCTTTAAGTGTAAAATTGGATTATTTGAACTTTCTCTTGTTTCTTGAGATAGGCCTGTAATGTTATACATTTTCCTCTTAGGATTGCTTTCCCAGTGTCCCACAGATTTTGGATTGTTCTTATTTCATTTGTTTCAAGGTATATTTTAAATTATTTCTTGATCTCATTGTTAACCCATTCATTGTTTAAGAACATGTTATTTAGCCTTCATCTTTGTGCATTTTTCAGATTTTTTCTTGTGATTGATTTCTAGTTTCATAGCATTATGGTTAGAGAAGATGTTTGCTTGCTTCTTAATTTATTGAGACTTGTTTTTGCCCTAACATGGGTTCTATCCTAGAAAATGTTCCATGTGCACTTGAAAAGTATGTATATTCATTGCTTTGGGATGAAATGCTCTGAAAATATCAATTAAATCCATTTGATCCAGTGTGTCATTTAAGGTCACCATCTCCTTGTTAATTTTCTGTCTGGAAAGATCTAACTATTGAAATCAATGGGGCTGCTAAAATCCCCAAGTATAATGGTATTTCTGTCAAGCTTTCCATATATGTCCATCGAGATTTCATTTACATAATTAGGAGCTCCTATGTTGCATTATATCTTCTTGTTGGATAGTTCCCTTTATCATTATGTACTATCCTTCTTGTCTCTTACTATAGCCTTAGTTTTAAAGCTTATTGTGTAAGATGTAAGTATATCTACCTCAGCTTTTTTTCCATTTTCATGAAATATCTTTTCTCATCCTGTCATTTTTAGTCTTTGTGTAACTGTTGTTCTGAGGTGGGTCTCTTGAAGATAGCATGTACATGGGTCTTATTTTCTTATCCATTCAACTACATTATGTATTTTGATTGCAATATTTAAGCCATTTACATTTAAAGTGATTATTGATAATGTATTTATTGTCATTTTATTTTTAATTACTTTCCTCTTTTTATTTCTTTTTATTCTTCTTAAAGCAAGTCTTTTAACATTTGTTACTATATTGATTTGGTGGTAAGAAATTCCTTTAGATTTTTCTCTTCTGGGAAGCTTTTTATTTCTCCTTCATTTGTAAATGATAACATTGTTGGCTAAAGTAGCCTTAGTTATAGGTCTTTGATTTTCATCATTTTGAATATTCCATGCCAGTCCCATATGGCCTAAAATATTTCTGTTAAGAAATCAAATGACAGTCTTATGGGAACTCACTTGTAGGTAACTAACTCTTTTCTCTTATGGCTTTTAAGATTCTCTCTTTGTCTTTATGCTTTGCCATTTAATTATGATCTTGGTATAGGCCTCTTTGGGTTCATCTTTTCTGGGACTCTCTGTGCTTCCTACACTTGTGTGTCTTTTTCCCTCACCAGGGTATGGAAGTGTTCAGTCATTATTTCTTCAAACAGGTTATTAATCTCTTGCTCTCTTTCTTCTCCCTATGATATGGATGTTATTACTCTTCATGTTGTCCCAAAGGTCCCTTAAACTATCCTCATTTTTTAAAAATTCTTTTTTCTTTCACCTGTTCTGATTATGTGTTTTATTTTTTCTACCCTATCCCCCAAATTGCTGATTTGATCCTCTGCTTCATCTAACCTACTATTTATTCCTTCCAGTGTATTCTTTATATCTGATAATTCAGTCTTCATTTCTGGCTGATCCTTTCTTATGGTTTCTATGTCATTTTTAAAAATATAGTTAAATATCTTTATACTCATTACTTTGAACTCTATATCTGATAAATTGCTTGCCTCCATTTCATCTAGTTCTTCTTCTGGATAATTTGCTTGTTCTTTCATTTGATGCCTGTTTCTTTGTCTTCCAATTTGGGCTGCCTTTTTGTGTTTGTTTCTAGGTATTAGGTAGATCTGCAAAGACTGGTGCAGTTCTATGTCAGACACTGCCTGTGACTGTCCCTAGGCAACCTGTTTGGAGCTATCAGCAATTCACAGCTTGTGACTCCCTCTGCTGTGCCAGGGTGCATACTGAAAAGACCAAGCTATACACCAAGGCCAGCTTTTATAGCATGACACCCAGTAGAGGGCCAGTTAAAGTCTTAAAGCACCCACAGATCTGCTTCTACCTTCAGGCTGCCTGTTAGACTTAATTACTGAAAGACCCTGCTGCTGTACTCCTCAGCAGAGCTTAAGTTTCACAGGGTCTGGCTAGAGTGATTCCTGTGGGTAGGGCTATTGCTTACCCCCAAGACTGATGCCATGTAGAGGGGAATTCTCTGACTGAGAAAGATGGCCTCTTCACTATGGGAAATAACTCAGCATAGGGGTCCTGTAGGCTGATACTTCAGCTCTTTTCCCAGAGCCACCAACTCCAGACTCTCCTCATGTATCTGTAGTTCACTCTGCCATCCCTCTGCTAAATCCCAGGGAGAATTACTGCAAACAAAAATTTTATGCATTTGTCCTTTAAGAGTGTGGTTGCATCTCTAGTCTTCTCTCACTGGGGAACAGAAACCTTACTGCTTTTCACAACCAGATGTTATGTGGATACCTTTCCCTATTCTGATGCTCTAGGCTGGGGAGCTTGGCTTGGTGTTTAGACCCCACACTTCATGGTGGTAGCCCCTCAGCCTCTGAAATATCTGTCTAGAACTTCAGCTGCTGCCCGCGGAAGCCCCACCAGCCCTTGCTTCTCCACACTCCCCACTAGTCTGAATGTGGTGGTGTGGTTTCTTCTATATGTCCTTGCTTGTAAGGCTTCTCTCCAGCTAGTCTTCAGTTGGTTATTCAGGTTAATTTTTCTTTAATTTAGTTGTAGTTCCAGTTTGGTTCTGGGAGGAAGTTAGTGTAATTTCCACCTACTCGGCTCTCATCTTGGATCGTCTGGAATTCTTAATTCAGTGTCATAAAGCAACCTTGTATTAGCTTCAGGAAAAATAAAAACACCATGAAATTAAGTACACAGAATTTTACATGCATGTATATGTGGTATTTTTAAAGGGGAATACTCTGTATCTAAGTGGATTCTTTGTATAGTGCACAGTTGCACACACACAAATTAAATACCATTTTGTAGATAACTTGAAAATCAGAAAAAAAAAGATTCACATGCTTTGTATGTGTTATAAATTATTAATAAGGAAAGGATTATTCCACAATATCTGACCTCCATGTTCCAAATCACTTTTCTTTGCAAAAGGGATACTTTATATCCACTAAAGAAATTCTGATTTTAAAAATAATTTTACAAGTAAAATTTTGTCCTCTCTGCCTATGGCTCCAACCTCCTCAGCATAGCTGGTCTGCCTCTGGCCATCTGCCCCAGGCATATCGATTCCTTGCAGTTTCCAGTGTTTTTCCTATTCTCTCTGACCTCTTATCATTTGCAGACACCGCTTTTGCTTTTTTTTTTTGTCTGAAATATTATCTTCCCCTTCAGTCTTCAGCTGATTAACCCTGGTTGCCCTTTAGGATATCTCTCTGATGACATTGACCAATACATTGGGCAAATCTTCTCTGTCCTTACAGATATCAAGCTGCATTGAAATAATGTACATTTACATTTTTTTCATTACTAAATTGCAGAGTTCCTTGAAATCATATGTGTTTGGTGCTTTATTTTTCCTCAGTAAGCTCCCATTCTCATACAAAAAAGGTCTGGTACATGATAGGTCAATTATCTAGTGAATGTTTACGGTTTAAAGAAAAAATGAGTTGCAATGACTGAATAGTTCAATGCATTTTTTTAGGGTGATAGGTTTTTAATTATATATGTGTATATATATGCTAAAGAAATTAAGGATTACATTTGGAAATGCTTTCATACAGAGAGAAATAGTCTAGAAAGATATTTTGTAATAAGGGAGGTTTCTTAAAACTATTGAAGTGATTAAATTCACATCATATACTTGACACCTAGAAACCCACTCTCTCTTGAATCATTAATCACCTATCCCATTTGAAAGTATCCTAGAATATATAATTTTTGTAATACAGTATAGCTGATGTTCATAGGGAAGGGATGGGATTTATATTTTCTCAGCTATTTTAGTAATATTCTATTCTCAAATTAGAGCTTAGACAAATTCCACCTACTTACTCTTACTCTTTCTCTCTCTCTCTCTTTTTTGTTTTTTAATCTTCACTCGGGAGAGAGGAAGGGAGGGAGAAAGAGAGGGAGAGAAGCATTGATGTGAAAGAAACTTCAGTTGGCTGCCTCACACATATGCCTGGACCAGGGAATGAACCTGCAGCCCAAGCATGTGCCCTGGCTTGGAATTGAACCCATGGCCTTTCAGTTTATGGGACGACACTCCAACCAGCTGAGCCACACTAACCAGGGCTACTTACTGTCTTAATATCAAAACAGATCAGGAGAAGTAGTTAGCATCTCCCATATATCCCAATAAACTAATCGTTTTATATAAGCCATTAAAATACCGGTCAGATTACAGTAGCAAGTTCTGTAGCATTGGGCTATACCACTTACAAATGTGAGCATCTGGCAACAAATAATCTAAGAGAACATTTTCCTTTTCAATATTCCTATCCACAGAGGTTTAACTCAATTTCTGCTACCATTTATATTCATTTGGAAGCATGTCAGAAGAGACTACATGTAAAAATAATCCCTTCTCTTCTAACTCCTCACAGTTAAAAGATTTTATTTTAGTTATGATCTTTGCCCCAATTCCTATCTGTATTAAATTTTCACCTTTATGGGTTTGCTGAATGAATGCACACTAATCTCAACTACTGTCCCTTACACCAGGGGTGAATAATTACCAATATGTGAAGGGATATTTATTGCAGTGTGAATGGTCTTCCCAAGATCTACTTCTGTCACCATAGAATAGCTGGGGTTCTAGGAAAGGGAACCAAGAGCCAGTGCTTTGAAGGTAATACGAAATTTGTAGCTGGTCTCGACCCATGAAAGGTCAACCCATTTCATTGTGTAGATCAACTCCAATTAATTTGTGTGAGTTTCTGTAGAAAGAGTGACTGCCCATTAAACTGCCTCCTGGTCATTCAGTCATTGTCAAACATACGGTACAATTATTTCTGCAATTGCTAGCAATTAAGATAGAGTGGTAAACATTATGGTGAAGTGAACTGAGATGTCTAAAGTCTGAGGATTTTTGCTTCCTAAGAGGTGTTGGTGAGTTAGAATTACATTCAGTCAGTAAAGAAACAGATAAACTTTTTTCTTCTTTCTCTTTCTTTCTTCTTCTCCTCCTTTTCCTCCTCCTCCTCCTTCTCCTTCTTCTACTTCCTATTCTCTCTCCTGATATATACAATGCATATCATCTGTTGAAGCACTTCTTCTAATATCATAGTTTAAGAATGCCTGGTTACAAAGGTGTATGATTGCTAAGCACAGAGGGAAATGGGTGCTTGCATTCTGACTGGGCATTTTATTTTTAAAAAGTCATTTTTGAGCATTTGTGTAATGACTATTCAAAACATGCCTGAGATTATTGGATGGGTTTTGCATTAAGTCTTTAAGACACTGCTTTTTTTTTTTTTTAATCCTTTGGTCATATTTTTAATTGAAAAGTTCCTTTAACATTGAAAAGTCCTTTTAAAACAACACCTCACTTTTCTTGCTATTGCTGTGTGTTCAAGTTCTGTTGGGTTTCTGGTCTCACTCCTGAGACTAACAGAAGGCCCACAGAAAATGTTACCCTGTTGGTAAGGTGCTGCATTTGTCTATGGGCTCTGACCAAGCAATCCCAGCTTTTTTCTTTACTATTTCTGCAGGAACTCCAACTCAAACGGGAGCCTCTTACTCAGTGGATAACCTAAGCAAGAGTTATATTAATTATATTTGCTTCTTTAAATATATACAAAACAAGATGATGAAGTTAGGTACTGGTAGCTGGTTTTTATGTAACAAGGCAAATCTTGAGTTATTTGTTGCCAAATGTGGAGGCAGAGTTGAAAGTGGATCCTTCAAATAGCCTAGGAAAAATAATCTATATCTTGCTGAAACGTCTCTCCAATAAACTTTTAGGATGACAACCAGGGCTATTTTCTTGGTCTCAAAGACTCACGCTAAACTTAAAGCTTGTGTGAGTGTGTGCATGCAATGAATGCTGTCCTAGCATTTCAAATGAAAATTACTACCTCTCTTACCCTATCACTCAAATACTATATATAGCCTATATGTAATAGAAAACTACCATATGGAAGATTCATAAACTGTAGGCTGTAAATACCAAACCAAATACCTTGAAATATTTAGAGCCATATATGGTAACAAGTGTTTGTACTGGCAACCAGGATGTAAATTGAATTTTTGGTGCAACATTCTTGTCACCTGGCTTAATTAATCAGTATTATTTTTCTTTATATTTGACAATATGAAAATTTATGAGTGAAATTTAATAATCTCTCACATACTTTTCTGTAAATTCACTATGTTAGAGTAACAATATGAACTCTTATTCTTTGGCAGATTATGTTTGTTCCAATTTGATATAAAAATGTGTTCTGTGTTGGCAAAGGCAACACAGGTTTGAGACGGTAATGTAGTCAGATGCTTGTTGCTTATGGTTCATGGAAGCTTCATTCCATGGTGAAAACTACCAGGAGGAAATTAAATCCTGGGATATGGAAAGGCACATTTCATCATGCGTCCTGTTGAGAGAAGGGATAAAAAAGGGGTTACAGATTATTTAAGTAGGAGAATGGGAGCTATTTAGATTGTAAATTTCTGTGAATATTTTAAATTAAACCATATTTTTATGGAATATGTTGTTTTTTCAAAAGTTTAAGAAATAGAAAGGAAGAGCCTTAAACTGTGAGGAAGCTCTGTGAGAAGCTTGGGCAGCTCAACAGGGCGCTCCAGGGCAGAGGCTGCCCGCAGAGGGGTGTAAATGACCACTGCGCACCACAGGTTGGAACTGCCCGGGTCCGCTAATGGGCAGATGTTTTTCATCTTGTAAGCAGTTGGTGTAAAGTTAAGGTATGGAAAAATACCATACAGTACTGTAAACATATTTTCTTTTCCTTATGATTTTCTTAATAACAACTTCTTTTCTCTACCTTACATTATAAAAATACAGTGTATATTATGTATGACATACAAAATATATGTTACTTGACTGTTTACGTTATTGGTAAGGCTTCCAGTAAACAGTAGGCTATTAGTAGTTACTCTTTAGGGGAGTCAGAAGTTATATGTGGGTTTTCCACTGAGTGAGGTTAATTCCCCTAATTCCGTGTTGTTCAAGGGTTAGCTGTATTGTATAGGGCAATCAGCACCAGGCCTTAAAGAGTCTTTCGTGACTAGTCACTGGTGGGAAACTGCCTGTGGAGACTGAATCTGACTCAGACTGCAATGAATACCAGAAATGCAACAACTCAAAGCTGTTATCTGACTGGGGTCTATGCAACAGTTTTATTTTAAAAGGTATATCTGAATGGTATGCCTCTACCACCTCCATATCAAACACCAGATTTTGTAAAATTTCTTTTTTAAAATACAATTTATAATAACACACATTATATAGTGCTTGATATAAATGTAACCACATTCTTTTACAAAACCTTAAAAAAAGTAAAACTCTATGGCAATCATAATAGAATAATCAAGTTTAGAGCTTTCCAATGATCATAGGGGGCATAAGCATATATATATATATATATATATATATATATATATAAATTCATGTATATATATACAAATTCAGTGAAACTGTAGTTGATATCTTAGTGAGATTTTATAAACTATTTATGATATCAGAGCTTAATCAAGAACACAGAAGACATTCATGAGGAAAAGAACAAAGTGGGACCACATGTCTTATGTAAATAAAAGTGATAAAGTAATGCAATAATATTGAGAACTTAAAAATAAAGCCATTAATTCATCATAGCTTAATAAACAATGAAGTAGGGATACAAATGAATATGTAAAAGATGGCTTCATTGTTTTGTGTTACTGGATAAGTGATTTCACCACATATTTTTTGATAAAGTAATTGGAACTATATCTCAAAACGTGCTTAAAAATCAAACACAGGAAGATGAAAATCAAAATATGAAAAGTATTACTTTAATACCTTAAAAGAAAATGCAAAATAATATTTTATCATTGGAAGGAGGAACTTAATGAGTAAAATGAAACACATAAATATAGCTATCAAAATGGATGAATTAAACTATACTGAAATTCAAAATTCTGTTGAACTAAGCACACAATAAAGCTAAAAGCAAATAACATGTTAGAGAATAAATTTATAATGACAAATTTTTTATAAAGTGTTTACAATGTATTTTTAAATCTCTATAATTTAGTAAGATTAAGAAAAATCAATAGGAACATAAGCAAATGAAGAGACGAAGCAATTTTTATAAGTGAAATTATCAATTGTCAATAAACATATGAAGAGTTGCTCAAACTCACTAGTAATTAAAACAAGAAAATAATTTTAAAAGCCAGGAGGTATCACATTCAGTCTATCAGCTTCAGATAACAATTTAAATCTATAAATACCAGGTATATTTGCATATATTTTAATGAGATTTTAAATATACACAACTACCTTGGAAAGCACATTTTTCAATATCTAATAAGACTGAAAATACATATACCTTGAAGGTCAACAATCTCACTGCTATATCCATAGAGAAATTTTCACACTGTTAAAAGAAGACATGCTCCAATGTGTTTATTACAGCATTTCCTGTAATAGTAAACATAATCAACCTAAATTCCCACCAACAGCAGAACAAAGAATTAAACTGTGATTAAGGTCAGCAGTTTGGCATAGTGATTAAAAGTGATGTTTTGGAGTCACTGGCAGTGTTTGAAGTCCAGCTCTTCCACTCTGGACCCAAATGTATCTCTATGCTTTAGCTTCCTCATTTGTAAAATAGAGGTTAAAAACTATACCGACCTCATGTTTTGTCGTGAAGATTAAATGATTAATATGAAGTTCAGAGCACAGATACACAGTGAGCATATAATAATTGTGAGTTATTATTATGAATAAGTCATATGACAATATACCATACTGCAGATTAAATGAATGAACTACAATTATATCTATCAATGTGAATGGATTTCAATAAATTACATTTAAGACATTTTTGAAGAAGGATACACAGAACATGACAACACTTACATAACTTTAAAACAAAAATAACATTATATATCATTAGCGGGTATGCACATGTATAGTAAAAATATAAAATCATGCATGGAAATAAATCTGTAACTGGAATACTTTATTTTATTAAAAATAGACCTATAGAAGATGATATACAAGAGTATATGAGCATGGCTTGACTACTCTCTATATTTTTACCAATGTTTGAATTACTTGATAATTAAAAATATATTGTTAATTTACCTTTTCACCAAGAGTTCTGCATTTCCAAGACTCTTAATTTTATTTCCATTCATTATTCAATTTTTAGAAATAGCTTCTATAGTTCTTAAAAGTATAATTTCTTATTTGAAATTAAATCATACTTAAGAAGTACAACTTGTTTAATTTTTCTTTTGTAATAATTAAACCTAGTCCATATGTGTTGTGATTGATTTTACAATGTAAGTACAGAACAACCTTATTACTAAAATGTTTACATGTTTTAATCAACATAAGTATGTTGATAAGTATGAAGTGTTGGCTACAGAACAATCATTATTCCATAAAACTTCAGTTGCATAGGACATTCAGAACAGGAGTGGAAAGCTGCAGCTACAGTCATTTCCTTCAAAGCTCCCCTGATCTGTGTACATACCCCGTCTCTTCAGTACATTCTCACTTTGGTAGCCTTCTTGCCATACAAAATAAAGTTTCTATGTAGATCTTTCTTATTGTCTGTGATGAGGGGTTTGCAACATTCAGACCAGTCAGAGGTTGAAAAATTTTTCTATAAAGAACAAGATAATATTTTATATAATGTGATTCATATTGCCTATGTACAACTGTATTCAACCTTGTAGTTTTAGTGCAAAAGTTGGTGTAAATGGCATGCACAGGAAAGGGTCTAAGAGAAAATGGGTGGTAGGCTGCAATTTCCAGCTCTGATTCAAAGTCTCTACAATGGTACATTCAAACCCTCAGACCTCACCAGAGCCCAGTATGGGGCCATTATTTTCTCCTTACGAGATGCAACCTAGTAGGCTGCAGCAGTGCCTTCCGTCAGAAACCCAATACTCCTTGAGTTTTCTACTTGGGAGCGTGTCTAAGTGTATCCACATTACTGACACTATTAATTAAAGAATAAAAACCAAGAAGAAAGGCTGGCTGTTCCTAAATCTGTCCTAGCAAGATGGCAACCTTCCTGGTCATGGAATAATCTCTAGCAAGCTTCTGAATGATTCTATCACTTATAGCTACAGGTGAGAATGTAGCAAAACACAATCCTTTCCAAGTCATCTAAGAAGTAATTTTTTATAATTGCTACTTTGGTGGAACAACCTAAGATTATCTTTGACTTTGGGAATGACTTCAGACATCCCTATTCACTAATATCCAGAGACATCAATGTTGGTTGTCCCGTCATTGGTTCGATTAGGTGAATGACCCATTAATTAATCCGCAGTCCTTTAGGTGATTACAAAAGCTGAAAGCCTGTCCTTGCACTTGTTTCATTCTCAACCATGCTCATCTTGTCATCAGTGTAATGTATCAGTTGTGAGCCTGTGGGCAACTTCAGATATGCAGCCTTGTGAAAAATATAGTAGGGGAATACACATACTTATGCCTGAACTAACAAAATAAAAGACATCACTATCCTCTTCTGATAAAAACAAATTGCTTCCAGGCACGTAACTGTATAGAAGGACCAAGGTAAATAACTTATTAACAGAATTTATTGCTGAACATTCTAAAGGTGGTAATATGTTTTCACAAGGTTATTATATAATGATTACAGCCACGGTTGTGATATTGCTAGCCAGTTTCCATCTTTAGATTATATCTATTTTTTGATCTAATGGTGAGAGAATTAAAGGGGTGTTGACAACCTTGATTACATTATTCTTCTATACCTATTTAATATAATGATCTTTTTACTTTTACCAAGGTGGCTAGATTTATATTTTAGAAATTGGTTGCAGATCTATGGGCTTCATTTTCACTACCAATTGGTAGAATTCTCATACTGAGTCAAAAAACTGTGTGGTAACAGTTGTTATTGTCTTTCCATATCTGAATACTAGCCATTTAAACATTATGCATCATATAATAACAGCTATTATTTATTATACATTTAGTATGAATCAGATATGAACCTAAGCAATTTACCTGCATAATCTAAAAATTCTTATAATTATCTTTTGAGGTATAGCCATTTCTGTTCCTATTTTATAGCCAATAAATCTGAGAATTAAAGATGTTTAGAATAATATCTAAAAACTAGTTTTCCTGACAAGCCCATGGTTTTATCACTTTTTCCTACTACCCCTATTAATTTTTTAGATTAAAAAAGTATTAATATTTTTCTCAATTATTCAGTTGTGAGGAATACTGACTATGAAGTAGATATGTTAATGAGAAACAGTCTATGTCTCTATGAAGAACTAAGCATTTGTAAATCCTCATTGCAGAATTTGGGGCAGCGAATTCACAGACATTCCGTCTACATTCTACCAGTTGAAATGTCAGTTGTGGGTTTATTAATAGAAAAGGAGATAGGACAGAAAGAAGGGTCAATTAAAGCAACCAAGACCAGCTATAGCAGCCAGATGGCTGACCTTTCTCTTGATACTGTGTTAGGGTATTCGGATTCTAATGTCTTTGTTTATTGTCCCAAAGCAAGCCATTAGGATGGTTGGATCGGCTCATGCCAGAATGATGCACTTTCAAACTTTAAGCCAGCTGGAAAGAGGCACTCACAGTTCTGGGCCCCGACTCTGTGCTCTGAGTCAAGCTGTGAAGTTAAGCCAGGAAGCTCTTGCATTGTGACTTCTTGGCCACAAACTGGACCGGTTCCTCTTTCAGCCTTGTTAAGCCGTTTTCCACCCATAGGTGTATGTAATGTTTTTGAGCATGGGCAGGAGGTCTAATAATTGAACATGTCATTAGACATAAAGAAATGATTACAAGCTCATGCTCGAATTTGTAGGTTATCCAGGTTTCCCATTTCCTCTACTGCTCTATTCTGAATGCTCTTTTGACAAGTTATTTAATGATTATCATTATCAGAGTAAAAGTTATAACTTACAAAAGTCCAGTGTCTATTAAAACTAACAATGAAAAGACCCTTAGACAGACATGTAGTGAAGAATGAACTTTACCAGAGAGGTCTGGCCTTAATCATGGCTCTTTTAAGGTAACTTCTAAACTCTTGGAATATTCCGAGTGAATGGAAGGTCATTATTACTCCTGGTGGGCCTCTTGGACTATGCCTGGTAGCTGGTGCTAACAAGATGACTTGTGTTACACTCCTGAAATCCCAACTAATAGTTTACCCAAAAGAGATGACCCACGGTAGGTACTGGTCACTCCAGAAATACCAATTATGTAATTAGAGAGTTGGGAGTTTGAGCTGTGTCAAATCAGTCTGATCTCTAGGGGCTGGAACTAGAGATTAGGTTCAGCCACGTGGGCAAGAATCAATCATGTCTACCTAATGAAGTCTCAACCAAAGCTCTGGACACCAAAGCTAGAATGAACATCTTGGTTTGGCAATGTTTCACGAACATATTTTTACACTTCAGTGCTAGGAGAGTAACGTATCCCATAGGACATGGAAGCTTCACATTTGGAACCCTTCTCCCAGCCCCATGTATACCCTATGTATGTATTTCTACTTCATATTCTTTTGCTATAATGAACACATTAAGTATGGTGCTGTTCTGAGTACTGTGAGAGAAATTATCAAATGTTTTGGTGGTTACTGGAGCCCCCAAATTTGTAGCCAACCAGTTTGAGTTGAGGGCGGCCCTGAGGACTCCCAAACTTGTGAATTCTGTAAAACATCTTGGGTAAACTTGGCAGTGTGGAAGACTGTGCCTTTTATTTTGAGTTTGGTGTAACTCTGGGTAGCGGATGATGTCAAGATTCTTACAATAAAGGTGCACAGAAATATATACAACATTTTATGTAGTAATTCTAATGCTAAAATTTTGTCTCAGGGTGGTAGGTATATAACTGTTTTTTATAAAATGATTTATAACAATACAAGTGAAAGAATATAACCAAATCAACTTTTCTCTCATCAATAATTTATTTAGTATTTATTATGGCCCAGGTACTAGGTTAGATGACAAGGATAAAATATTGGAATAGGTGGACTTACCTTTTAAGGGATGGCATTTTATTTATTTACATGAATAGACAATATTAATATTCTATGATAACTTTTTAATAAGAAAGAACTCTCTGCCATTGAATCACATAGGAATGCCATCAACTGTAGCAGTCCAGAGAAAGTTATTCAAATGAAGCAAACAAATTAGAATAAGTTATGAATAATAATAATAACAGCAGCTTGTAAATAAAAGTATTTAATTATTAGATGAAACAATGATTTAAAATAAATATACTTAATTAATTACAAAATAAGATGAGAGAGGTTGGCAATACCAGATTTGGAAGAAAAACTCAGCGATATCAAGGACCTAGTGACATCATTAACTATGTCACCCTGTTTTCTGTTTTGCCATCTTCAGCATTCTGGGTTGTCAATCCTGAGTAAGGGTGATTGCTGCAGGACTATGACATCCCATTCAAGGAGAAAAAAGGGTGGAGTTGGACTACAGGGTTCCTCCTCAAGAAGTTGTGTTTTAGCAGGAGACTATACTATCTATGTATTTGTCAGAATGATGACCAGTGAGAGGATGATAAAGTGAAGTTCTGACACAAGGCGGTGGAATTTCCATGATTAGCTTAATTTCATTATGATTCATAGCTTGATATTTGTGGAGGGGCCATATCCTTTCTGAAATCAATGGGCTTCCACCTGTACTTTAAGTAAGATTCAGTAGGGTTTGACTGTTGGATAATTTTCAGTATCTGCCATAGGAAATAACCGATAATTCAGACGTGGTGGATGAGTAGGATTAACTAGAAAAATATGTGGATCAGAGATAGTGGGTTGGCTAAAAATTTGTATGTCTTTTTCCGTTAAATAAAAGATACATTTTTCATTTTCACCAATAACTTTATTGATTCAGATATTTTGAGTATATGGGCTGTCTCCCATGTGATATAATGTTGATCGTTCTCATTTAATGTCTCAGTTTGATCACTAACAACTTCTACTGGTCTACCCAACTGCGGAGTATTGTCCAGCAAGAAATCTCCAGCACGAAACATCACAAACTACTTTTGACACATTTGATCAGTCACAGAACTTTCTCCATACACAACATAAATCTGTTTTTGCATTTCGGTTACGTTTTTACCTTTCTTGAAATAATAAAGCATAATATACCAAAACTGTTGTGTATTTTCTTCTATCTTCACACAAAATCTCACAACTTTCAAAATTACACAAAAATTCACCAACTTTGATAAGTTTTTTTAATGCACTCTGATATAACATTATCACAACATAATCTAACAAAATTGTTTCAAATGAAGTTAAAGATAACTAAGTGCTACTAGAGCCATCTTATGGGAAAAAAACAAAACAAAACAAAGTTTTTGGCCAGCTTAATACAAAGTGATAAAAAATTTTCCAGATAGAAAATTTTTCAGAGAAAACAAATCTTGATAATTGCACTAAGATACCAAGAATTTGAGATTACAGTGTAAAAGATAATGTTGAGAAATAAATTAATAAGCACTAAGAAAAATCAAATCATGAAGTACTTCACATTATTCAGATAAAATAGAATGTTACTAATTAACCAAAATAATATTTTGTAAGATTATATGAAACATATATATATTTCCGGATAACATTAAGGAAATCGAACTAAATATATGTACTTTGGTGGAATGAATATATAGTAAATGTGATAAATATAATATGTAAAACCCACACAGTTGTGAGAAGATGGTAGGGTTACGGATGCTAATCATTTAATTATCTTAAATTCTTTTAATTCAGTTGATTAAATTAAAATGCTGCTTTATTTCTCCCTAATGTCAACTTACAAACACATTTTTTCTGCTAACGTCAACTTACAAAAAGTAGAATTGTCAATCAAATTTTATTTTCTTCAAAGCTCAAGCTACCACATATGGTTGTATAGATTGTGCACTGTACAGGTTTGCCCAAGAGGCATGTGGCAGTTTTGCTTTCTCTGTCATTTGCTTTGGTGCCAGGGCGTACCTGCCCGAAAACTTCCAGTTTTAATTCCCTTAAAGTTGTTGCATGGGCTAGCCACAGAATACCTGCCCAGATGGAAGAATACCTCATTATTTGAAATGAGATCTGAGGATAATTTATTTTCCATATTCTCTTCTCTCTCAACTAACATGGCTATTCTAAGTTAACTGTAAAACTCATTGACTTACCAAAGAAGTATATTAAGTTACACAAAGACAGAACAGTAGCAAAGTTCAGGAGATAATGAATATCAATCTTCTTATTGGGAAATGAGAAACCTTCTAAAGAAAAAAATATATGTCAGGGAACTGTGGTCCCTTAAGTGACCTTCAGGGATTCCTGTAGATACTCTTTGCAGAGATCTCTCTTTCTGTTGGTTATTAAATTATTTCCTAAATTCCCCTCAATTATTTATAGTGCTGTTTGACCTACAAAAAGGGTATTGAAGTAGAAGTTTCTTTTTCCCTTCTGACCAAATGAGAAGGGCCAAATTTATGGACGTTTTTCAAGAAAGGAATGAACTTCTTATTACGGTGACTTATGGGAAGGAAGGGGCCGAAATATAATTGAGTTGCCGCTCTCCCTATTTAATCCTTTTAATTTCAGTCTTTGCAACAAGTCTTCTGCACTTTCCTCGGCAGCCAGAATCTTCCTTTGGTTTGAATTGATGGCGTGACCGACTGAGTACAGTCACAACACAGGGAAAATCCTTTCTTCGGGATTCGTGTAACAAAATAAAGGCAAAAAGTTTTTGTCAAGTAGGATGAAAGACGTCTTAGAACATACGGACATCATTGTTCCTGAAGCAGATGCTTTTGCTCCCCAAAGTGCTCCTTCCCTTATAAACCTGCCTTTGTTATTCCCAGAGGAAAGCTTTAACCAAGATGTCCTAATAAGATCAACTTCTTAGCTGATCTGAATTAGAAATTTTCAGAGACTGGCATTTTTCTGAAAGCAATTTAGATTCATCTCAAAAGTTAGCAATCTGTCTAATGGCCTCAACCAATTAGGTCCCCATATGGAAGAACTAAAAACAATAGTTGCTACATTTATTAAGTGCCTACTATGTTGCTATATGACATATTTAAGCACTTTACATGTTTACTCACTGGATACCCAGAAAACACCACATAAGTAAGGAATATTGTCATCTGCAGTTCACAAATGAGAAAACTGAAGCATTGAGAGATTAAATAACTTGTCCACAGTCAGCTAAATCTTAGGTGATGGCGTTAGATTCAAACCTGGTATTCAGCCCAGAGTCCTGGCCTATCACTTCTCTGTCATTATATCTCTGATTGATCGGACTTACTATTATATTTAGGGCAAAAAAATCATAGAAATTTACAGATTGTCAATGCCAGTCTGCTAACTAGTGCTTGAATTAATTCTACATTAACCCTGCTAAACATACAGCATCTCTAAGGATGAGAACCCCACTCTCTTACACCTGGACAATCTGTAGAGCTGAAAAAAATCAATCCATCCTGTGCTCAGACTGCCTGGCTTTCTTAAGCAAAATAAGAAGGAGCAGACTGGTTGCTGGTGTCTATTCTTATTAATAAAGTGAAGAATGTTGGCAATGTGCTATCCAATATAAATGTCTGTGTTCATGAAACATTTCTCGCACAGATGCAAAGTTTTGTTTTATTACTTACTAAAAACAATTTATTCTCAGACTACAGAGGTCTCACATGCCTCAAGCAGCATTTGTGAAAGTATGCTACACCTTCACCCAAAGATTCAATTAAATCTCTAATTTTCATAAGAAAAGTATAAATGACAAGGCTTTAAATCCTATCTGAAATATGAAGTGATCTATGAATTTTCAGAATATATAGTCTGTAGAAAAACATGTGGCATTTAATACTTACAATTTTTTTTTTTTAATCATGGAAAAGGTCATCGCTGATAAGCAGGTGACAACTGTAATTCAAACTGGATGGGAACTGTGTCTTGGCTTAAAATTCTTCTCCAAAAGGTGAATACAGTTACCTATTAGAAGTTAGTTATTTTATAACAGATATTAGAATGAGTAGACAAAATACACCTCCACATAGACATTCCTTCCTATACACTCACAGAGCCTTAAGAAGTCATTAAAAGCTTCTTGATTCTTTATTCTGCTTTCGTGCTCTTCCTTCTTTTTATGAGGGTTATTGTAATAGGCTTCAGTTAAACTCTCTGCCTGCAATCTCTGTCATGAAACCCAGCTTCCACAGATCCCCCCTGTGCTGTTTCTGAATCATATATGTTGCCTAATCATTCAGTGCTAAAAACTTGCAATGGAAGCTTGATTGCCTAATTAGGATCCCACATCTTTAATACGAATATCAAGAAGCTTTACATTTAGCCCCAACCCTCTCCAGTTTCTGTGTGTAAAGATTCTGAAGGTACTATTTTCACTTCACGACTCATCCAACAATGTGAGGATTGTAAGGCAAAGACGAGCATACAAACTCTCATGAAGGATGCCAGGCCATATGACCACTGTGACTCAAAAAAATAATTTAGGTGGGGCTTTTTATAAGGAGTAAGTCATGAACGGGGTATAAAAAATTATAGGATTGCTGAAAAAAATTAGAAAAGCATGAGAAATTCAAATATAGAAACATGCCCCTGGTACATTCATGGTGAAAATGCTATAAAAATGAGAAATTCTCTATGAATTAACTGATACTACACAAAGTAGAGATAATATGTCACTGCCTTAAGGTGATGTCAAAGAGTTCAGCAAGGCTGTCATTTACTACCCAAATAATGGGTTTGACAAGACTTTAAAAATCTTTTTCTGCATGAAACTGCAACGATTTATGAGGAAGTAAGTGAGGGTGGATTGAATGCCTGCATTTGCTTTATGTACTAATTCACATAAGGTTTTAATCGTTTTATTAGACTTGAACAAATAAATTTTAAACGTCAATCAAAACAAGTCTTAAAATGTTAATTAAAAAGTGTTTACATCAAGTATCCGTTGTTTTGATATCTTCTCATATAAGGTTAAATGCAAGATTGCTTGCCCTCTTCAGAAAATATGCTGATTTTCATCAACGCCAGCAGTGTTAAGAGGTCCTGCTTCAACCCATTCTCTTGAATATATTGTCAAACTTATTGATCTTTGCCAATCTTGGAGATGAAAAATAAAATAACCCATGGTCATTTTAACTGCAAAATTACCTCTAATAATGAGTCTGAACATATGGGTCATAAGTTTAAAGTCCACTTACATTTATTTTCTGTGCACTATTTCTTCTTCTGCCTCTTCTCTTTATCTAGGAGGATGTTTCATATTGTGAAGATATGTTTATTGTCGATTATATGAGTCTCAAATATATTTTTCTAGTGTATATGTCTTTTTTAGTGTGTTTTGCCATGTTAATTTTTTTCTTTGATTTTATGTGGTCAAGTTTATTATTCTTTTCTTTTTGATGTCTTGGTTTGGGATGATAACTTGGAAATATATTTGACATCAACATTATAAGACTTTCTTTTTTCCTAGTACTTTAATGGTTTTATTGTTTTACTTTTACATCTTTGATAATTTGGGGGAAAATTCAGCCCATGAGCCAAATGTAGTTCACAGCAAGCCACAGCCAGCCATGCCAATTAGTTTATGAACTGTCTGCAGCTGCTTTCACACTACAACAGCAGAAGTGAGTGACAGAAGCCTGAACAGCCAGAAATATCTCCTATTTTGCCCATTAAAGAAGAAATTGTTTACTGATTCCTAAGATACAGAATAAAAATTCGATCTATCTATCTGTCATCTATCATCTGTCTTAGGGAGTTAAACACTACTTATTTCACCACTTAGCTACTGATTTGAAAGCTACCTGTATAAAGTACTAAGTCTTTAAAGATCTTTAGAAACTGGAGACCAACAGGCTATATATAAGCATCCAAATTTCAGAAAGTCAGGTTCAATGGATCCTTTGCATTCTCTTACATGCATCAGAACCAGGGATTTCTGTCTAAAGAAGTATTCTGACCTGAGTTCCAAAAGAATGTGATAAAATTCACATTTTATTGAATTCTCTTCCTATATTAGGCAAACCCTAAATGTTTGTCATAGAGTCTTTTCATTCTTTCTATAGTTTATGAGTAGGGGGGTGTTGCCTGTGTGTGCCACAGAAACACAACTAGAAGAATGTCTCTCACACATGACATGTCTATCTGCTTTAAGACATACCATCATTGCCATTATCTTTGTTTTATTTTAAAAATATTTTACTTATTTCTCTTTAGAGAGAGGAAAAGGGAAGAAGAAAGAGAGGGAGAGAAACATCAATGTGAAAGAGAAACATTGTTCGGTTGCCTCTCCTACATGCGTCAAATGGGGACTGATTGATCCCACAATCCAGGTATGTGCCTCGACCATAAATAGAACCTGTGACCTTTTGTTTTGCAGGATAATGCCCAACCAACTGAACCACCCAGGTCAGGGTGCCATTGTCTTCAGCTACAGAGTATTACATTTATTTGTTAGTGTGAAAATGAAGGAGAAGCCACTGTCCTCTGAAAAGCACTTTTAATTATTTTTGTCACTAGCCTGGTCAGATTGATAAAGAATTATTAATGAGCCCTTTTCTTGCTCTTCTTGAGATCCATGACCTCTATTGATGACTGTGACCTGAGGATCTGGATTTGGAATAAAGTTAGTCTGTGATACAGGGTCATTTTTCTCAGTGAAAAGATGTTTCTCATAAGATATTTCAGAAAAATGAGGGAAAAGGAACCTGATACACACACATACACACACACACGTGTGTATATATGTATATATATGTAAAATTTAGAAAAGTAATTAATTAAAGTACATAGCAGTGACCAAAATGTTATATCACCACTCCTAGTTACTGGGAATAGTTACTAGTTACTGTAAATATACAGAAGTATATTTAAGACATTTATGGTCTACTTAGGAGACTGGGACCAGATGAACTTAGGTACAACCTAAATTTGAAATCTACTCATGACCTCTTCATCATAAGTTTTCTGAATTCAGGCTTCCAAGCATAAATCTATATGAAAATCAAATAAAGATGTCACTTGCCAATATTTGTATTTGACCCACTTTCTCTTGCACATGAACCAGAGAAAAGACATATATATATATTTTTTTTAATTCCCTAAAATATTTAAATAAAGTACACTTTAGTGCCCCTGTGACTTTTATTTATGACAAACCCACAACCATCTCACTTAGTGAACAATGATTCTCACCTCCCGGGGAAATAAATGACTAAATGATGTTTGGGCATCCACTAATGCTCAACAGTTGAGAAAAATGCATGACCGATTAAGTGAACTGACATGATATAAGGAAAAGGAAAAAGACTCTATAAAACAAGTAAAATTTAGTCCTTTAAATGAACAGCTAAATCTGTGGTTTTCAGCTGGGAAGTTTTAAATGGCTGCTCATTGTGAGGAACTCATTTTGAGTACATTTGAAAGACAGAACATCTAAACGCGCGGTGGCCTTTTCCCACCTCTCAGGAACTTTGATTCGGCTCTGACTGCGAAGGCGAGTGCAGAGAACTGAGTCACCAGCAAGTTTCTATAGCACCCTGGGGTCCTTTGGAAAGGACTCCTTATCCCAATCTCAGTCTAAGATGGGTTGGAACAGTCACTCCTCCACGCAGGGGTCTAAGATAAACGACCTCCGGAGTTCTCGTTCAGCCTCATGAGTCTTTGATTTTGAACTGACGAAGTGAAAGCCGAGTTTAAGTAGGTCATTCGAAGAGCTCACATCCTGGTATGTAGTTGACATTCACTAAATAATATGGCGCAGAGAGAGATAGAGAGGTAGCAATGGACGTTTTTCAAAAGAAACTTTACATATTTTCATTTTCCTAAAGTTTCTATTGTCCTCTTTCTCCTCTGGGAAGCTGCTTCTGGGAGTAGTAACACTAATTAGAGCATGAGCATGAGAATGAAATTATACGTGATTGTTCATGGCAGCCGTTCACAAAGCTACTGTGGGGGAAAAAAAAGAAAAGAAAAGAAAATCGAGGCCTCTGTCTGTATAATTGGATGATGAGGGCAAGTGGAATTTGGATTTTTTTTTTTAATCTTTTGGACCAAATATTTTTTATAGTAGCCTGTAATTATTTATATCATTGGATTTTTAAATGCATGGATTTAATGAACTCCGGGCCTCAGGTACCGATAAGTTTTCTATCTTAAGTTCTTGATTTACCAGCTTTGCTGCCATTTTTTTTCTTCACCACAAATCCTCTTAATCTACTCCCATCTACATTATGTACCGGAATAAAATGTAGAAGAAAAGGCAGATGCTCCTATTAATTACTGATATCTTCGTAATTTCTGTGGTCTGCATAATTATGCTTCTTTAATAATTTACACGAGTTACATGTAATTCAATGTTTTCATTGATGAAAATGGAGAATTTGAATTCTTTCCATGTCAGTTTTTCCATCCCATGTAACAAAGCCATTTTCTTTCACTTAATCATAAAAAGTACTTTCACCTTAATTTCTGATTATTTTACCAAGAAAATTTCTTATCAAAGTAGAAGATTAGGACAATTGCTCTTTCATAAATGTTCTTCATAAAAGTTAAAAATGTTCATCTTGAATCAAAACAGTTATTTGGCATATAAATACTTATATGTATTTACCGTAGGAATAATTTCAAGTAGATGCATTCGGTCTGTTTTCTCTTTCCTCTGTGTTAGATCTTAGCAGTGGGTGGCTTGACTTGGGCTTGTCCTCTGAGTTTCTTTCTGAAAGAGATTAAAGCTCATTGCTCCGAATCAGTATAAAACTCATTAACGTATTGACTTAAAGAGTCATGGCTCTAATTTATATCTTTCCCTCACCAGCCGTACTTTGTTGCCTTCTCTAGGCCCCACTAATACGGATACCATGGCTGATGCCTAGCGTGTTCCTTACATGAGCTCTTGCACTCTTTGCCTTAATGTATATGAGGGCAGACCGCTCAAAAAACCCAGAATTATCTTCTGGAGGGCAGACCCCTTACAGTACAGGCTTCCCCGGTTGGGTGAGTATTCTAGATCCTATCTGTATCAGTGTAGTAATTGGCAGTATTATGAGGGGCTGTGCCTGGCTTCAGTGAATTTTTTTGAAAAAGTTTGCCCATTTCACAGTGGGTGAAAAAGTTTGCCCCTTTCACACCTGCCCACACTGTACTTAGTGTTCAGCAGTTTTCTTTTTACCAAAAATGGCATGACCCCCATGTCCCACCCTCCCTATTCACCGGATCTCACCCCAGCGACTTTTATTTTGTTTCCCAGGATGAAAAAAGCCCTCAAAGGGAAATGTTTTGCCAATGTGGAAGAACTGAAACAAAACAATCAAACAAACTAACAAACAAAAATGGCAGAAGCACTAAAAGGGCTCTAAATCAACAAGTTGAAAAACTGTTTTGAGCAGTGGAGAAATGTCTCGATAGCTATATTGTATCAAATGAAGGTGACTGAAGTTTAAACGTGTAAGAATAAATGCACAAATTTTTATAAACGAACGCCAGTATGCTACATTGAAATGAATATATACAAACCAATAAACCTACAAAATAATTGAATTATTTACACAGAAAGGGATTATTTTAGTTTTGTTCATTTATTTTTGCTTTCTAGATGTACAAAAAGCTGGAAATTTTGTAGTATAATAGTTTGAGTAGTATAGTCATGTAACCAAAATAATATTTGGATTGTTTAATAAAACAAAGGGTGGCTTAATATGTCTTTTGGAAAAAATATAGATTTTATCTATTTGTAATAATGACTCTGGTTCAGCTTTGTGTTTTTCATTTTCTCATTATAACATGTACTTTGAAGTAACAAAATTGTTTCTGAATCTACGTTTGAAATATGTTATCAGTTCAACCTGGTTAATAAGTTAAATACACCGATTTAGAGGGGATTTTTGGTAAATCTCCTGCTCGCTGCAGATATCCTAAACATCATTTCTTAGAATTGTAAACCCCATTAGTTAAATGATGGTGAGAAACAGCAAGGCTGATGAAAATTGCCCCTCAAAGTTGAAGAAAGTTGCCCCTCAAAGATAGGACGTTCTAAATTAAACTCAGAACGGTAGAATAAGTAGCTTAACCCTACTGATCTAAGATTACTAATTTTCATTAAAATTATTTTGAATATTTTAAGCCAAAATTTATATTTTAACCAAATTTATTTCCGTTGGTAAATTTTAAGTGGAAGTTGTGTAACCCATTTGAAGACTATCTTGAACAGTTTAAAACGCCAAGTTTTATCCCAAATGACATACAGAGTATGTCTATCCATCCAACAGATCTTTTTTTTTTTAGATTTAAAAAAATTCATAGCTGCCAAAAGCATGCTGTTTCAGCTTTTGTATCTTTGTAATAATCAGTAGATATGTATTCACAGAGGTCACCCCTCCCCCAATAAAGGTCCCTTAAAAAGCATGGCATGTGTACAGTGACTGCCCCCAGACACCACGGTCACTTTGTTACCATGTTAATTATAAAATGCAATAGAAAGCACAAGCGTCCAAATATGCAAAGTGATCATTACCATGTGCATAAGGCAGCATGTTTGGCAAATGCTAAAAAGTTGGACACTGAGGGTTTGTGATAAAACGTGGTTATGAAAAGCTGTTGGAATGAATGTTTTAATTTGTGCTTGAGAGTAAAAAGTCATGGCTTATCATGCTGGCCATGCAGACTTGTTGTGTGTTTCTGTTTCTGAACTTTTTCATTGACATTTTCAAGGCCAATCCAACATAACAATGTAAAGTTTTTCCTCCTATCTATTACATGCGTAAACCCTGGAAAGTACTCTCAGGGTGGATGATCAATACACCTTAATTCACTTCAAACAATTTGAGGGGTAAAGAAAATGAACAAAAAGATTTTGGACAATAAAATAGAAGAAACTTGCACAAATAAATATAAGTGAATTTTTAAAGAGTTATATTGTTGCCAAAAGGCAGACTAAAATCTGTATTTTATGTTTGTTTTTTCCTCCTTGGGAATGATAACACCTGGATAAAGAAACTTCTCTCATCCACAAAAGACATTTGTTGAACACATGTGCATTAAAACTTGGTATTTGTGAGGCCATCACCAAGCACTGAAAAAAAAATTGTGAGTAAGCAGCCCTCATGGAAATTATACTTCAACTAAAATGGAAATGTAATGAGGTTGATCCCAATGAAAAATAATGTAGTACAAACATGTATCAAACTACAATCAGTGGCTTTCCCTGATGAATAAAATTTAAGGGGCTGTCAAAATGAGTAGCATTACAGCTAAAATAAGCTCTTGGAAGAAATAAGACTGTGCCTTGTCTTTGAATCCTGCCTGCCTAACAGAGATACGAGAAGATGTTTACTGAACTGAAGAACTGACGCCATCATGGTGAAAGATAGATGCAATATGTTTTCTGTTTTTTTTCTCACAATAGATATGAAATATTTAAGAAAAGATTTATATATATTTACCTAGTCTGCCTTCACAGGATTTTGTAGAGCCCAATATTATGTCTATTAAGTCAGAGCCAGAGGTAAGAATAGTAAACCATTTTCAATTATATTTGGAGGGGCATGTGATACAGGCTCAGAGAAAATCGAGCTCCATCTTAGGTGATTAAAAAATTGATTTCTCTGGCTCTGTTGGTCTCACTTATTCTGTAAATCTGGGAAAATTAGTTTACATGTTATTTGTTGCCCAGGTCTCCAACAAGATGGCAGATCCTGCTTTTTAGAGCTGCAAAGTGATGTAAAGAATCGTTTCGAATAGCTTGTAGGTGTTGCTAGGAATTCCCTGTTCTTGGATGAACTCTGAATACATTAGATTCATACTCATTCAGTAAACCATGTAACTGCACTGGAGACACATTCTCAGTAGGAGACACAGTAGGAAACAATTTACATCAGAATGGAGCCCTCTGGGCTCAAGAATCAAAACACCTTGGTTCATTTTGCTACTCTGTAGAGGAACAATTCCTTTAGAGATCACAACCTTTGCAAATCTATGAAACATTTTTCTTTTTTCCTGACAAAGTATTTATCATTAATTTTGGCATTCATATAATACACAAATTAGTAAAGTGGTGAATGTAGTTATAAATAAGTTTTTAATAGTCATTAAAAGAAAATAATTCAAGTTAAGGATGACTTTCTCAATTAAAGGTGAAAGAATTAGGAGAAGAATAAAATTTTCTTTGTTGTTACTTTATTAAGAATGAAATGTTGAATTCTGATTGTTAACAATTAATTAAGCAGCTCATTTTGTTCTTCCCCAAGTTCTAGTTCTTGAACACTTGCTGAGAATAGGTGGGACAGATGGTGTAAAGCATGACACCTGGCATCACATAAGTGGACACTGAAAATTATTATTGCTTTTCTATTAATCTTTCTTTAGTCTCTTCTACCTAATAGAAACATTTATTCATTCATCCATTTAGCTAATACTTATTGATATCACCTATGTGTCAAATACTTTGTAAGGTACTTGGTATTTAACAGTGAGCAAAATGAAATTTTCACCAGAATTGTTAGCTAAATTGGCATCCACATTGTGAAAAGAAGAAACACAGATGTTAAACTTACTGGACCCCGACACTCTTATAATTGTAATAATTGGCAATGCCGACACCACATACCAATTATTCTTGAGATGTATATTAATGAAAACCATTTGTTTAATGTAATTTAAATAAAATATTGAATTACCTCATTCAGCTTTCTTATGTCATTCCTGACCATTTGAGAAAGGTGGTCATTTGGGAAAAATACATTGTGAAGTGTATTGTTGCTACTGAATAGCTCTGTAGATTAATTATTCTACATATGGATATTCTTAGGGGGAGGTATAATACTTCCTGGAAAGTAGAATGTTATAGATGAAGAGGCTCTGAGTAATGTTTATCCATATATAGATAGAGGCCTCAGATATTTGAGTTGAGTATCCCTTGTGATAAAGCCGGTTAGCATGTGCGAACAAAACTGCTGGCTACACTTCTGATTCTTTTTTATGTTAGTCAGTTTTTAGTACTGGGGGGAAAAAAAGATTATTATTGTCTGTAATTGCATCCATCTTTATAGGTTTTCCATAAATTCATTTTCCATTCTTGCCAAATTAAATGCGTACCGGAATATCTAAATGAGTGTGCTACATGCCAATTAATATTTTGTAGGCTTCCTAATCAGAGATTTTTTTTAATGTTGAGAAATATTTTTAAAAGAAGTTTTTAAATGACTTTTTTAATGTTTGCTTTTTGAAAATGTCAGGTTTTTAAGCAAGCTTGTTTCCAGGAATGAAATGCTAAGATTCCCTGTTAAAATGGAATATTTTTACTGGGCTATTCACAGATCTACCACTGTTCCCATAGTAACTCATTCTTAGATGAGTAATAAAACATGGAGCCTAATTAAAGTATTAAGAAATCTGACCAATGATATTTGATAAATATTCACTCATATCTAGGAGGAGATAGTAGGACAACAGGTTTTTAACAGGGATTATATACATAATTGATTGGTTGTCTAGAATAGGGAAAATAAATAATTGAGTAAGGTGTATAAGGTGTGTTTTGCCTTGTGTTTGAATTTTCACTGGATTACTTCTTGGTGTTAGAAAAAGTCATGATTTTAATTTAAATAAGGAGAAAATTTTCTATAAAGTGTCTTCTGTGGACATCTTCAGAATCCTGGTAAAGTCTGGAGAAACTTTCACTTATTGGTGCAATTTTATAAGTGTTGATCATATGTTAAGAATGATAATTAATGATTTTATGAATCTACACCAATATTTGACTCTTAATAAGACTGGAAGTCTCAAGTGAGCCTATTAAAGGTCAGATACTCATTAATCTGTCAAAAAAAATAGGTGGGTAGTTATCCATTATTTAAAATTATCTAACTAAAATCTATTGTTCCTGAACTTTACCTTGAAAACACCTTAAATACACTCTGATGTCCATCTTTGTCTAGATATCCATACCTGTGTCTCCTACAATCCTTTTTGCTCATAGCACTTCTATTTTTCTTAGAACTAAGAATAGGAAATGCAACATTTAAATATATTCACTATCTTACTCTAAACTCTAATTACACTATAAGCAATTTTGTGCACAATATTGGACTCTGTTTGGTGTCCCATATTGGATATAAGATATAATTTCTATTTTCAAATAAGATACTTTTCACTTTTATCAATTTAATATGTAATTGTAAATTCTTGCAGCATTAGTTCTTTATTTATACTTTCAGGATAACCTGGACTGTAATGATTTGTGTAAGACTCACCTATCCAGTAGACCTGGAACTCCAAATAACCATGAAATCGAGTCTTAAACCTCTCATCTGAACCTAGGAACTCGGTAGATCTCAGTCTGATTTTTGAGGGGCAACTTGGAGGTGGGGAACGAGCTCTAGGGTAGTGCTCTGAATAGCACAGTTCTTCATGAAGGTTAATAAACATCAGCTGATGAATGACTAACCATAGATTTTACCATTTTATATAAAAATATATTTACTTTCCAAAACATCATTTATAATGTCATTATTTCTTAAATACCATAGAAAATTTGTGTCATTGTATCTAAAGACAGGAGATTAGAATCACTACATCAGTGATTCTAATTCAGGTCTTTGGATTTCATCACACAAATTAAAAAAAGATTCAGAGAACTAGAATCTAACAATTATAGATAAGTGTGTACTTAACTACACACACACACACACACACACACACACAATTGAGGCCCCCCAAATGGAATTTATTTATAAAAAATTATGTAATTTTTCTTACATGTTTAAGCTTCAGTCACCTTCAAAATATTCTCTACGTGATACATACACATATTGAGACATTTTTTCCATTGCTCAAAAGAGTTTTTGAACTCATTAATTTTGTTGCCTTTTAGTGCTTCTGCCATTTTTTGTTTCACCTTTTCCACATTGGCAAAATGTTTCCTTTGAGGATGTTTTTCATCCAGGGAAACAAATAAACAAAATTCTCCTGGGGCCAGATTGGGTGAACAGGGAGGGTGGAACATGGAGGTCATGCCATTTTTGGTCAAAGACTGTTGAACACTAAACCAGGTGTGGGCAGGTGTCCTTGTAAATCACCCATCATGAAATGTGCAACTGCATTGAAAGTGTCTTCAGAAATATTCACTGAAGCCGAATGCAGCCTCTCAGAACAACAGCAGCTGGTCCACTGATACAGGTGGGTTCCTAGAACACTCACCTAGCAGGGGAAGCCGGCACTACAAGGGGCCTGCCCTCCGGAAGAATATTCTGTTTTCTTTTTTTTTGGGGGGGGGTGTCCCTCATATTTATATGCATGTATTAAAAGGAAAACATTCTAACATCAATATTATAGGTAGGATCTAGCAAAATTTATTTTAATTTTGATACTTTGAACTTTATGTAAAACTAATCACAGTTTTCTTATTTTCTTATATACTTGGAAATTAGTGAAAATTTTAGGAAGAAATGAAAACTGAAATCTGAACACCACAAATTCTAAGCTGTATTAAGAAAAATGATTTTTTATCTATTTTATAAGCTGTATTTAAAAAAAATTTCCATTGTATATGATAGCCTTGATAAAAGTCAATGGTCAGATTTTATGTTAACTGCATATCTTTCAAGATTTAAACTAATTATTTCACCTAACTTATATCTTTCTTTATCACAATATCAGTAAAAAAGTTAATCATATGTTAACATCTAATGGCAAGATTTGGTTCCATCATTCTTTGCTATATCAAAACCTGTTTGATTAGCACCAACATGGAAGAAGTCTTAAATTTCTGATCAGGTCATTGATTGGCACACAGAGCTTTGAGGGTGTCTTTCTCTGGTAGGCTTATGGGCAAATAAGAAATGAGCAGCCTCTTCCAAAAATCAAATATATGGCTTTAGGGACCGCTAATTGGATTTAGAATACAATTCAGCCATTTACAGAATCATCTTTAAGAGGAAAATATTATCACAGACCAGCTTAAATGAGAATTATGAGGAATTCTTAGAATAGTTATTGGCATATAATATATTTAATAACTGATGATATTATTGCTATTAGTAATAGGAACTTGTACTTGGACAAAGGACTTTTATGTGTCTGTATATGTTTCTTTTCTTACAAAGTAAGGATACTGATAATACCTATTTACAAAGTTTATAATGAAAAGTAAGTAAAAATACATATAGAGTGCTTAACAAATTGCCTGCTATATATAATTAATAAATCTTAGCTCTATTTTATTACAATCGGTCCAAAAATTTTTCCTTGCCGCACTGCTGCCTGTCCTAAAGGTAAGAGCTGCTTTTTTGAGGTTTTATTTTTTAAGTGAAAAAATTGTTCAATTTAATCCAAGTTCAGCTTTATGAAAATGATGGGGGAGGGGATCTATGGTGTGAATGATTTGCTCAGGTCTCCAGATCTCTCTGGGGAAAGCCCTGTGCATGGGCAATAGCATTTTCTGAAGAAAAAAAGAAAAAAAGTCCCTGATTCCCCAGCCTCCTTTTTCATGCACAGCTTTCTGCCAGCTGTTGCTACTGTTTGGCTCATGTTCAAGATAAACAAACATTTTTATTGATTCAGAAGTCTCTTTTTGTTATTTGCAAAGTGTGTCCGGATCTCAATGTGTCAATCTATTATTTTTAAAACAAAACTACTTTACATTATACACCTCCTAATCTATTTACTTTTGAATTTTCAATTTCTTTCCTTTTTAGACAATAATTACTCACTGCCCGTACATGCAATCATTGACAGACAGAACACTGATTTATTCCACATAACACTTAGGGAGTTGGCGTCTCTAGTTTTATTTCTTCGTTTTATCTGCAAGGGAGAGCCAACGTTTTACTCTTCCTTGGATTAATGACATTCTGTGCTTAGTTCTTTCAGTGGGAAATAATTTGTTCTTTATGTGGCCCTACTCTGTTTGTTTTCCTCTCTAAGTTAAGCTTTCAACAGTTAGGATAATCTTGTGTCAGTCTCTTCATTTTATACCCCAGGCAAATTTTACGTCCAACATATAATCTCAAAATCTTAAAATTAATCTTTAATTATTCCCGTTGTTTTTGTTCCTAAACTCAGGAAGAATATTTTAGTTCATCCCAGACACACCTTCTTACCCTGATGCCAACCTGAAACAGAACTCTGCCCCTTTTTTGGCTTCCAGGAAAAGTCCAATTCAGCTTTACATGATGACATTTATTTGGCAAGCACATTACATCGCAGTGCCTTTGTCTGCCCATCATCTCACATACCATACCATGTGTGAGTGCCCTAAGCCACTCTTTCTGCCAGTGTCAAAAGCCATCACTCCCCAAATGAATCTCATTAGCTATATATGGACCCCGAGAAAGTCCAATTCATTATTTTTCTTCCTTCATCTTGTCCTCTTATAATCTGGGAAGGTCAAATAATTCTTTACCCAGGCAAAGGGAAAGCTGTGCCCTCCCCAGTTAAGGCTGTTGTTAACCAGCAGGGAAGTTAAACAACAAACCTTAAGTTGCACAGGTATTCAGATAATTACGGCCCTGTGTTATCTGAACATAGGCGTAAACCACATGTCTCTCAAGAGAACGGAAAGAAACCAAGACTTGTGCTGTTTTGTTTTGTTTTGTTTTGTTTTGTTTTGTTTTGTTTTACTCATCACCCAAGGATATGTTTATTGATTTTACAGTGAGAAGAAGGGAGAGAGGAGAGAGAAACATCAGTGTGAGAAAGAAACATCCATCAGTTGCCTCTCACACCCACCCTGACCAGAAACAAACTCACAACCTAGGCCTCTGTCCTGACTGAGAATCGAACCCACAGTCTTTTGGTGTACGGGAGGACGCTCCGGCTGAGCTACCCAGCCAGGGCAAGGCTGCGATTTTTCACTCTCAACCTCTCATAACTAGGTCTCACGTTCCCTGGTTTCCAATGGCCTCTATTCTGTGGCCTTACTCGACCTGTTCACTAAACATTCATTCCAACATCAGCTTGGGCTGTTCTTTTGCTTCCTCCTATTTTTCTAATAACAGAACCAGTAAAAAGTCTTCCTTCCTTGATTTGGTTCTCAATTATTTCATCACCTTTGCAGTCTGTCTTAATGTCGCAGGGCCAGTTCACTCTAACCATTGAAAATTCTCCCAGAACCTCCACGCTTCAGAATGAGGCTCAACTTTTCCCAGATGTGGGGTGGAAGAAAATATATATTTTTTTAATTTCAGTGTGAGTCATACCTACTTTGTTGCTTGAGAATGACGGGAAGAACCCTCATTTAAATAAAATCTCTTTCTCACCATAAAAGTGTGTCATTGCCTCCGTGTTAGGAACCAAGCTGCACTTTGGAGGTCTAGGTCATTCATTTTCAAAAGGCACCAGGGCAGAGACATTTGTACTATAGTCCATGTAGCAGCACAACTAGGCTAATCGTTTACTATTCCCATTTTTTTCTTCAGTGAGAGATAGAATGACCAGGTCAGCTTCTCCCTAAAACCATGGTTCTAGCTCCAGAATGCCTCATGACAATGCTTAAATAAGAAAATAAGGGTATCTGTCTTGTGAAAAAAAAATTAATAATGTTTGGACAGATAAAAAAATAAACCTATATTTGGAAGAAAAAAATCAACTTCCATGAGTATGATTTTACTGAAATTAGTCCACTTTATATTTCTATGTAGAATACCATATCGCAATTATAACATCTTATTTTAGATTTCTTTATTGCACTTAGTTCTTAGCCAAGAAAACCATATGTAGTTATTTTCATCTTCACAACTAAGGGTCCTGTTAAAGCAATGGTCCCAAAAGGACAACAATAAAAAACTACATTAAATTGTCATCTTTTAAAGAACATGTTATGAAACTATTATGCTTCAACTATCACTCAGATCTTATCAATAATAAAAAAATTATTTTTCTTAGGCTAAATTTTTGTTTCCTGTTTTAAAAAAGATTTCCACAGAAGAAAATCAGCTCTATTTCATGTTCATTATTTTTTAATATTTATTTATTTATTTATTTATTTAGAGGGGGACGGCGGGGGAGAGAGAAACAGAAACATTGATGTAAGAGAGAAATATCAATTGGCTGTCTTTTGTACATGTCCTGCCTGGGAATTGAACCCACAGCCTAGGCATGATTCCTTATCAGAATAAAATGGGGAAACTTTTGCTTTGCAGGATGATCCCAAACAACTGAACCACATTGGTCAAGGCATCATGTTCATTATTAATAGTTTCTATTGCCATGGGCATTTCCTGGTGTTGCTTCCGAATTTTAGGGCTGTTGCTTCTTTGGTATTTGCACTGACACTGTAAAAAAGATGGCATTTCTACTTCTAATTCTCCTCCCCCAACAATCAACCAGGAGGTCTAATGTCTTCCAGCAGTCTTAATCACAAACCAACGGAAGAAGCAGACATCTAAACCCCTTTATTTCTTTGTTTTGAATTCTGGGTGCTGTCCCAGCCCTTGCTTTTAACCCAAGCCTATCTTTTGTGTTCCCTGCAGGGTTCCTGACTTAAGGCTGTAGACAAAAGCCTGCAGTGTCACCACAGGTTCAGGTTGAGCCCTTGCTTTCTCTGAAGTGCTGTAACTGTAATCTCACACTCAGAGTCTTTGGGCAGGAAATAAGGGGCAACGGACTGGCTAAATTACTGTTTTATTGGTGAGGAAGGCATAAAAGCTCTAAGTATTAATAGAAAAATATAAAAATATATATAATAAATAATAAAATGTACTTTTACAGGAAGCTGTAGGCTCAGTATACGAGAGGAAGGCGTGCCACCAGATTCTGCTACCACCCCAAACTTCCTGTTCCTAGAAAATCAGCAGGACACCCTCCGGGTATTCTTAGAGACTTAACTCGTATTTCCTTCAACTTTCTCTACTTTTGGACAAAAATTTAATTTGAGTAAGTCATATAAAGAGCAATAAAAAGAGGATGTGGCTGTCAGTAGGTTGTCTTAATTGAGTCAGGTTTCTTACCTAGATACGGTTTCTGTGGGCCATCGTATTGATTGCATTTTCTGCTGTTTTTAAAACCTAAGTTTATTTTTGTAGGCAGGTGTCTAGACTAGTTGTCAATTCACTGACATACGCATACTTCCAAGAAATAGTTGTTGAAAAATAAGGAACTTAGTGTGAGTGGAACTAATCGCCATTTCTGTAATAGTATCCTCTTAATGGTCTGCAAAAATCATCCAGCTACTAACAGGCTTCTCTCTTTCAGATAAAATGGAAGCCCACTCTGGCAAATTATGAGTTCCCAAAAACCTTTTTTCCTTTTTCCTATGGTCTCATTTTCCATAACGCGAGTTAAAATTCTATGCCCTGTCTGGTGTGGCTCAGTGGATTGAGTGTCGGCCTGTGAACCGAAGGGTCACTGGTTGATTCCCAGTCAGGGTACAAGCCTGGGTTATGGGCCAGGTCCTCCAGTAGGGGGCGCATGAGAGGCAACTGCACATTGATGGTTCTCTCCCTGTCTCCCTTCCCCTCTCTAAATAAACACATAAAATCTTTAAAAAATTAATAAAATTCTAGACCAGCATGAGCTTTTTCTGTAACAAGCTCTGGTGGGTTAGAAAGTGTCCCCTAAAAGCTATGTCTAACTGAAGTCTGAACAAGATTTGGAAAATAGGTTTTGCAGATGTACTTAAGAGTCTCGAGATGAGCTAACCTTGAATTATCAAAGTAGGCCCTAAATCTAATGACAAGTGTCTGATTCAGAGGAGGATAACACCTGGAGGACAGCTCTTGTGAAAACCGAAGCGGTACCTGGAACCACCAGAAGCTGGAGGACATAGTTATGCCAAAATCTTGATTTTGGACTTCGAACCTCTAGGACAATGAGAGAATAGATTTCTGTTGTTTCAGGTTTGTGATAACTTGTTACAACGGCACTAGGAACCTGACAGAAGATCTAAGTAGTAAATATTTTAGATTTTATGAGCCATACAATGTAGCAACTATTCAACTCCACTTTGAAGCGTGAAAACAGCCGAGGCAACATGCAAACAAATGAGTGTATCTCAGATCCTATAAAACTTTATGAAAACTGAATTTTCTCCTAAGTCATGAAATATTCTTCTTTTGATCCTGTTTTTAGTAAACACTAAAAATGTAAACACTGTTTCTGGCTCTTAGGCTATGCAAAAACAGACAACGGGCCAGATTAGGTATGTGGGCTCTAGTTCGTGGACCTTTGTTCTAGGATGTAATAGAATACTGACTATGTAGGTGTGAATATTAGAAATGCAGATTATACCTGCTCTCAAACATGGTTTGAGTGTCTGATTTCTTTCCTCTTTGGAGATACCTAGCACATTCAAATACAATTTCTAGTTGAACCATCCCAAGCAACAATATGTGGGCCCCCCTCTAAGAGTCTTGATGGAACCCGACAGTAAATTTATGCCAGCATTTGATGAACCCTGAGAACAGCTCCTAGACTCCATCAACTCACATTAAACTGATATCTTTTCCTTGCTTATGTCTTGGAACAAGTGTTTGAGACCTAGCCTACATATTAAAACAAAAAAAGACTTATGTAAAACATATTTATGTACGTGTGTGTAAGTATGTGTTGTTGTCAATACCTAAGCCTCATCTTAAGAGGTTTTGAGTTTACTCTTCAAGGTGAACCCTTAGTATTGGAAATGGTAAGCTCTTTCTGTGTAAGACTGGTTAGACCAATCTAGTGCTCAGAAGTATTTACTCCCAGAGATCCTAAACACGGGAGCCCTTCCCTTAACCAGCAGCCCCGTGTGTGCAGTTGAGGAGGACTTTGGTTCCATGCTTCTCAGAATTCTAACGTGGCCCATTGATTTACCAACACAATGTCTTTCCAGTGTTCCCAAACAGGAAAGTTACAGCTGTCAAAAGCTTGACAGGCTGTTGACAACAGGAAACCAGCTATGTAAAATGGGAATTACAAAATGCCATGTTTTTTTTTTTCCTGTGACAGTATAAAAATAACAAACTTTTTATCAGAATTGGAAATTGAAATAAAGAAATAGTTTGAATGATAAATGATGTAGAGATCTACAATAACTCATTTAAGAAATGCTTCCCTTGCCCGGGGCCTGTGTGGCTCCATTGGTAGGAGCGTCGTCTGGTAAATCCAAAAGTCGCGTGTTCGATTCCTGGTCAGGGCACATGTCTAATTTGTGGTTTCAGTCCTTGATCAGGATGCATATGAGAGGTAATCAATCGATGTTTCTTTCCCTTTCTTTCTCCCTCCTTCCCTCTTTCTAAAATCAATGAGAATGTCTAGTGAGGATTAAAAAAAAAAGAAAAGAAAAGAAAAGAAAGAAGAAAAGAAACGAATAAAGAAATGCTTCCCTTTTCCAGCCACTTAGTCATAGTCTGCTCACGCTCCCTCACATACCCTTCCTACCAGCCATTTTATTCAAGGAAAGTCTAATAAAAATCAAACAGGATATTTGACTGTACACTCTGAGGAAGTGGGCACAGCTTCCAAAGCTGTTCTGTCTGTACATTTTGTCTTTGTGTTTCCTCTCTCTTTTCTGGTGCTCTCTACCTTTTCCCCAGCATGCACTGCCAATTTCCGTTAACCTCTTAGAAGCTCTCTTGACAAGTCTGGTAATAGAGAATGGCTTTGAATAAAAATATGCAAAATATCTTTGTATTTTAGACTATGAACCTGAGGCCCTCAAGCTCACTGTTTCTCATATATCTATAAGAGGAAAATTAATAGAATTGATATAAATAACTTAGGTAACCCACTTTTAATTTATGCAAATATTTAAACAAATCAAATTTAATCATAAACTTTTTGTTATCAGAACTTTTTTTGTCCCATACTTTTTCTGCTAAAGTTGTATTCTGTGACCTGCAATCTATCCCTTCTTCAAATTTATCTAAGAAGCTTTTGCTTTAAAAAGTGCCCCAAACCTGTCCATGGAAAAAATTTTGTTTCTATAAATAAGTGGTTTAAGTGGGTGCATCTAATAGTTCCTAATATTGCAGCTGTCACAAGCCAAAATAATAGTAGTAATAAAAATAGTATAAAAGGGATCAGTAAAAAGAATGACTTTCAGATAACTGGTCCTCTCCCTGTGACTAATTTATAACCACTGGTTTCAATATTAACATAAAATGCAAGAAGTAGAGCAGAATTCTGGACATATCATCAATATATTTTATCAAAAATATTTGCTTATTGATTTCTTTATAACATATGTAATGTTTTGGTGATAGTGATTTGTCATTTCAAATAAGCTTTGTAAATATATTCAGAATTTACTGACTTTTTTTTTCTCTTTCACCAAAACTCCATCCCTAAAAGTAGGAGGAAGTGTTAAAATAACTTAGGTTAAAAAGTAGCTATTTTGCAGTGTCCTCTATTTTATATTATTTTAAAGGACAAGAACTGTGCTACTTTTCTTTCTCTCTCTCTCTCTCTCTATTTCTCTCTCTCTTTCTTTTCTCAGAGCTCAGAGCTTAGAACAATGGAAATTGAATCATTCCAAGAAACAGAAAAATTGACAGAAGGTAAGTCTGGAGTTTGAAAGAGAAGTATTAATAATGCTGCCCCATCATCTTTTTTCTTTTGTAACCTATGAAATATTATCTAACTTATCTGAATATGAGTTTTCTCTGTAAAATAAGTTCATTCCTGTCTTGGGTAGTTGTTGGAATTCTTAAGGAAGAAGATGACATGCCATTTATTGTTTTGGATACAGAGTAGGTCATCAAAAATATAATAGCTAATATCATTCTCCTCATTTCCATAGAGTACACATCAGGATTTGGTAACAGCGATTAAGTTTCTTCCCATCTATTATTTACATTTTTCACCAACAAAAGAAAATTAATGGTACTCTTCCACAATATGCATTTCTATTTATATCTTTCAAGGATGAAAAAAATGTATAACTGTACTTAAAATAATGGAAAATAAAGTGACTAAGAAGGAGAAGATACAAATTACTAATATCGGAAATAAAAGAAAGTCATCACTGCTGATCTCACAGATATTAAAAAGACAGTAAGTGAATATTATGAAAACTCTATAGCCTAAATTTGACAGTTTAGATAAAATGGGCCAATTTCATGAAAGACAAAATCTACCAAAATTCACACAAAGAGAAATAGACAATCTGAATAAGACCATATCTATTAGTGAAATTGAATCAATAATTAATGACCTTTCAAATAAAAAATACCAGGCCCAGATGGGTTCACAGGTGAATTTTACCACACACTTAAAGAAGAAACTATATAAATTCTCTAAAATCTCTTGCAGAAAATAGAACAAGAAATAATACTTTCTAATTCATTTTATGAGGCTTTCTAATATCAAAAGAAGATAAAGACATACCATAAAGGAAATCTACAGATAGAAAATCTAATATTTGTCATGAACATAGATACAAAAATCCTTAACAAAATAATAGACATTAAATTCAACAATGTATAAAAGGAATTATGCACCATGACCAAGTGGGATTACCTCATGTATACAAGGCTGGTTCAACATTTGAAAATCAACTAACATAATTTATCATATCAACAGGCTAAATGAAATTACAATCACATCATTAGATGTAGAAAAAGCATTGGCAAAATCCTACACTCTTTTGTGATAAGAACTCTCAACACATAAGACATCGAGGGGAACTTCCTCAACTTCATAAATAATACCTTCAGAAAAACATACATCTAATATCATACTTAGTGGTGAGGAACTGGATACTTTTCCCCTAAGTTTAGAAACAAGACAAGAATAATGTACCCTTTCATACTCTTATTCAACATTGAACTGGACATCCTAGCTAATGTAATAGACAAGAAAAGATCACAAAAGGTACACAGATTGAGGAGAAGGAAATAAATCTCTCTTTTTCTTCAGAGATAACATGGTTGTCTATGTAGAAAATTCTAAGGAACTGACAAGAAACTACAGAAACTGGAAGGTGAGCATAGCAATGTTGTAGGATCCAAAGTTATACAAAAGTCAACCACTCACTTACATCCCAACAATGACCAAATGGCAACTGAAATTAAAAACACATCGTCACCTACATTAGCATGCCCCCAACATAAAATCTTTAAGTATAAATGTAATAAAATATGTGTAAGATCTGTATAATAAAAGCTATAAAACTCTAATAAAAGAAATAAAAGAACTAAAAATGGAGATATATTCCATGTTCATGTATAGGAAGTCTCAATATCGTCAATATGTCAGTTCCTCCCAACTTGATTTATAGGTGCAATGAAATCCTGCTCAAAATCCCACCAAACTGTATTGACTAATTCTAAAGTTTAGGTGAAAAATACAAAAGACCCTAATTGCCAGCATAAGATAGAATAACCTGACTTTAAGGTTTACTGTAAAGCTACTCAAGCTAATCTTGAAATAATGGAGATATTGTGGTATTGGCAAAAAAAAAAAAAAATAGACAAATATTAGTGGAACAGAATAGAGAGCCCAGATATAGACCCGCACAAATATAGTTTACTAAATATAGTAAACTGATCGTTGTTAAAGGAGCAAAGATACTTTAATGGAAAAAAGATAGTCTCTCTTTTTTTTTTTCAAATAGTGCTGGAACAACTGGACATCTACACACAAACACACAAGCAAATCTAGATGTAGACCTTACATCCTTCACAAAAACTAACTAAAAATAGATTATAGACCTAAATGTGAAACACAAAGCTATGAAACTTTTAGAAAATATCAGTAATGATTCTAGGTAACTTTGAGTTTGACTGTGACTTTTTAGATATAACACATAAAATAAAGCATGATTCATGAATGAAGTAACTGATAAATTGCACTTCATTAAAAATAAAATTCCTGCTCTATAAAAGACATGATTCAGAGAATGAAAAGGTGAGTGAAAGACTGGGAGAAAATATTTGCAAAACATATATCTAATGAAGGACTTGTATCCAAAATACACAAATAGAGCACAAAATTAAGCAGTAAAAAAAAACACAAAACATCTCAATTAAAACATGAGTATATAATCTGAGCAGACATGAACCAAAAAGTATGTGCAGATATAGAGATAGCGAGTGAACATGTTAAATGATGCTCAACATCATATGTTGTTAGGGAATTGCAAATTAAACCACAGTAAGGTACCACTTACACACCTTTGGAAATTGTCAAATCCCAAAAATCTGACAATAAAGAGTCCCGACAAAGATGTAGAGTAACAGAAACTGTCATTCCTTGCTTTTCTGAATACCCAATGGAATAACCACTTTGAATGACAGTTTGGCAGTTTCTTATAAACAGTATGATCTAGCTATCGCTTTCCTAGATGTTTACATAAATGAGTCAAAATTTGTGGTCACACAAACACTTGCACATGTTTATCTATAGCTTCTAAAAATTGAAAGCAATCAAGGTGAACTTCAGAAGACAAATAAAACAACAAACTGTGGTATATTCACACATAGAATATTTTTCAGTAATAAAAAGAAATGATCTGTTAAGCTATGAAAAGACATGGATAAAACCTGAATGTACATTGCTCAATGAAACAAGCCAATAAAAATACTACATGCTATATGATCCCAGCTTCCTAGCATTTTGAAAAAGGGAAAAATATAGAAACAGTAAAGAGATTCAGTGTTTGTCAAAGGTTTGGGAAAGTGGAGCAGGGATGAGTAAGTGAAGTACTGAGGATTTCTAGGGCAGTGAAACTATTTTGTATGACACTGTATGACAGATACAAGACATTATGTGTTGTTAAAAACCCATAGAACTGTACAAGATAAAGAGTGAATGCTAACGGGCTAGGGACTTTAGTTAATAATAATGTATTAATATTGATCATCAATTATAACAAATCTACTACATTCATGCAAGATATTAATAACAAGAGAAACCATGACAGGGGAAAGGGGGAATACGGCACCTCTTTGCACTGTTTGTTCAGTTTTCTATAAACTTAAAAATGCTCTAAAAATAAAGAAAATTAAAAAAATTAAAACAAAAGCATGAGGCTCCAGTTACAGTCTCTAATTATTAACATACCCTACTCTCATTTCTTTTGAAGGACATGACTTCCCCATCATGACATTCAGTGAACCACAGCTAATCAATAGTATGGTGCTACTCTCATCAGGAGAGCATTACTTAACAAGAGACCTATTATCTGAAGTCAGTAGAGTATGCAAGGATTCTGAAAAAAAAAAGCAAAAAAGAACATATCAAATTTTCATTTTTAGTGAGGTTCTTGCCATGAAAGGATTTTTAGTTTTAAAAATATCTAAAATCTATTAAGATAAATAATTTCAAGTTTACTATAGCTTGAAATTAGTGTGAAATTGCTGGTGACAGGACTGGTTCAAAGACAAACTCTTTTTGTAGACACAAAGTGAATCCCAATGTTGTGCACATCTGTGCTGGAAATCTTGGAGACCCTAGGTGAGAGGAACACAGTGTACACTGTTAGTTTTCCTGTCTTCATGAGGATACCCTTATCACCTGATACACAACTTAATTAGATCAGCAGTGTTATAAGATGCAAAATAAATATGTATATGCATAAAAATACACATACCTAGAGGGACTATTTGCTTTTCAAAGTGACCCGACTTAGTAAACAGGTCTCTGGAAAATAGCAACGATTTGATACCAGCCTCCTGCACTGTCTTTTATCGTTCCCTAAGGCATGAAAACAATTGTCAGGTTGGAGATCTTGCCACAAAGCCCTGAGTAACATTAGCTTCTGACTTCTGTCATTCAGTGATAGCAAGTGAGATTCCTTTTCATATTATTCAGGAAGAGTCAGACTACATTATTTAGCAGGAAAATTGCATATCCTGAGAGAGGAGCCTTTTTAAATATAGTTCTAGCGTGTATTTATCAAGTCACACAAATATCACTACTATCTGTACAAAAGGAGAAAGAGCTGGAATAAAGCTGATTAATTATTTGGCCTTTTCCCTAACCCCTAATATATAAATTATGATTTGCTTAATGATGTCCTAGTTTTCACAGAGGTAGCATTAGTTAAAGACATCGTATAAACCTAACTTAATTTTATAGAAATAGTCTGCAATTGAGTTGACATCTGACCTCGTTATTCTTCAAACCTCTGCAGTGAGTAAGACCAATTACATTTTTCCCAAAGAAATGTAAAGTCTATTTTGAGAACAGGTAAAGCATACAAGAATAGGTGGCAGATATTTGGAATGTTTGTGCTATGTGTCCTAAAAAGGAAAATTGCAAAAATATTATATTCTGTTTCTAAAAGTAAAATAAGAAAACATATAACATTGAATCCACTCCTACCATGTACCAGGCACACTCACATAAGTTGCCACATCTAGATCTTCATAGCATTTCTGTGGACACTATCATCACCACTTTACTGTTGAGGGAGTGCAAGCCCAGAAAAGTTACATAGCATAAGAAAAAATTTTAAAACATGGAATGGTGACCAGATCCTAACTGCGAAGCCCAGGTCTTCTGCATAAACCACTCTGCCTCTGACTGCCAATGAATTCAACCTTCTTTCCTTTATATTTCCTCAAGATCTAGTCCTCATTTCCTTTGGATTTATTTTATCTTTTTCCTTATTCTTACATCTTTTACTCACTGGGAGGATGGAGTTAAGCCAATTGACCTTGGCTCATGTATTCCCTTTAGAGAAGTGGTGGTTGAGGGCCCTCCAGCCCCATGGGACAAAAATAAAAGGCAGTTGGCCAAGTCTAATAATATTTGCTAGGAGGAGGAAACTTACATGAGAAATACTGCTAATGAGATCTCTCTGGTTACTTATTATCTTTAGTAAATAGGACACAGAAACTATGAGGTGAGGTATGGCTCCAAAGAGAATTTTGTATAAGCTCTTCAATTCTTTAAAAAAAATTTTTTTTTTATTGCTCAATTACAGTTGTCACGATTTTCCTTCCATTACTCTCCCCCACCCTACCCACCCCTACTTCCCTAGTCAGTCCTCCCCCCACCCTCATCATCTTTGTCCGTGGGTCCTTTATATATGTTCCTTGATGACCCTTCCCTTTTTTTCTCCCCATTACCTCCCTTCCCTCTAGTCACTGTCAGTTTGTTCTTTATTTCCATGCCTCTGGTTCTGTTTTGCTCGCTCGTTTGTTTTGTTGGTTAGATTCCACTGATAGGTGAGATCATATGGTATCTGTCTTTCACCACCTGGCTTATTTCACTTAGCATAATACTCTCCAGTTCCAACCATGATGTTGTGAAAGGTAGTAACTTGCTTGCTTTCTTTCTACTGCATAGTATTCCATTGTGTAAATGTGCCACAGTGTTTTGATCCACACATTTACTGATGGGCACTTAGGTTGCTTCCAATTCTTGGCTATTGTAAATTGTGACAGCTATGAACATTGGGGTGCACAGGTTCTTTTGAATTGGATTCAGGATTCTTAGGGTACAATCCCAGCAGTAGAATCACTGAGTCAAAAGGCAGTTCCATTTTTAGTTTTTTGAGGAAATTCCAAACTGTTTTCCACAGTGGCTGCACCAGTCTGCATTCCCACCAACAGTGCACTAGGGTTCCCTTTTCTTCACATCCTTGCCAGCACTTGTTGTTTGTTGACTTATTTATGATGGTCATTCTGACTGGTGTGAAGTGGTATCTCATTGTGGTTTTAATTTGCATCTCTCTGATGCACAGTGAGGCTGAGTATCCTTTCATGTGTCTCTGGGCCCTGTGTATGTCCTCCTTGGAGAAGTGTCTGTTCAGGTCCTTCGCCCATTTTTCAATTGTATTGTTTATCTTCCTGGTGTGGAGTCATGTGAGTTCTTTATATATTTTGGAGATCAAACCCTTGTCTAAGGTATCATTGGCAAATACATTTCCCCATATGGTTGGGTCCCTTTTCATTTTGATGATGTTTTCTTAAGCTATGCATAAGCGTTTTAATTTTTAAATGTTTCTAGCTGCCTGAGGAACTCCACGGGTCTAGCTTCAAGAGCTCATCTTTTCCGCATCTGAAGCACCTGTCTGACACAGAAAGGAAGGACCTGGGGAATATGTCTTTGAAATTCAAGATTTTTTTCTGGTTTGTGTGAGCCTCTGGGTAGCTAATATTTCGCCATTAAAAATACAAGATTAATGTATATTTCTGATTTGTGTCTGAGTTGTCAGTTTGAACCTGTGCGTTACCTTACCCACAAAATTGACTATTGTTTACATTTATTCACAATTCCTAAAGTGTGATTGGGAAAGACTAATGGTTTAGGAACTCCAGAGCAGGTGTTCAGGTATTCTAATTATGATTGACTGATGTGAGTACATCCCTGTTTCTGTGTCCTCTCCTGAGACCAAGGCTAGATCTCTGGAAGTGTTTCTATGCAGTTCTGTGCGGCAGCAACCCCTGAACTGCAGGCTGGTAGCCTAAGAGACTGATGGTGTATCGCTATCAACAGATGGTGGAAGAAAATGAACATTGTAAGCTCCAAGGGGATTTTAGTCAGGCAGGTTAGAGCTATTCAATTATACTGTAGTGGGAATTGGATTCTACCAAACATGATGTGAGTAGGCTGCTCACTACATTGCTTACCTTCGACAGCTCATTTTCAAAGGTCTGGTCCTCAAGCCTATTGCGGGAAATTCCAGATTTCTGAGCCATAAAGGAAACCAATGTTCTTGAGAATCAGAAATACAAAAATGTTACAAGAAGGACTTAGAACAGCTTAAAATGTCTCTTTTTTAAAAAGCAGATTTGTTCATTATTTGACATTTTCTTAAATAGAATTAAAAAGAGGTCCACAGTCTTGACTCCCTTATGCTGGGCTCTTGAATAAGCATACTGCTAGTTTTAACATTTACTATGCTATCTGTATCATTTGGATTCTCCGGGAAACAAGTGCCAGGATGGAATGAGATGTGCAGGGTGTTCGCTGGGAGAGGCACTTGTACAGAAGCGCAATAAACAGGGAGAGCCTTAAGACTGCAATGAAGGCCTGACTCCCGAGAAGAAAGGGAAGGATGGATCAGCGCTGTGGGCTGAACTGCGTCCTCTCCAAATTCATGTGAGATGGTATGTGGATGTGGGACATCTATGAGATAATTAGGTTTAGATGAGGTCATGTGGGTGTAGTCTCCATGACAAAATGAGTGTCTTTATTAAGAAGTGGAAGAGAGACCAGAGCTTCCACTCTCCATTATGGGAGAATACAATGAGAAGGTATTCATTTGCAAGCCAGGAAGACGGACCTCACCAGGTCATCAAAATGTGTGGCACCTTGATCTTCAATTCCTCAGCCCTCAGAACTGTAAGAAATAAATTCCTGTTGCTTAAGTCACCCAGTCGATAGCATTCTGTCACAACAATGTGAGCAGACTAATACAGTCAAGTAAGAAGAGTCTCAGGTGGCAAGAAAGTTCAGAAAAAGCTTCAGTTATGGTGATGGTAAATCATCAAGCAAGATTTATTCATTAGAAGAATCCTCCACTGGGCAGAATTGAACCAGTTTGGTAACTTTAGCTGGGAAGAGCCTAGGAAAATAGTGGTCCTTGATTATTTGTATTTTTCACTTTTTCTCTTGACAACAACCATAATTTCCTACCTCTACTTTTCCTCTATTTTTTTTTATTCTATGCCAAATATGTATGTTTAAAAAATTAAAAATTCTGCAGGAATGTTATTTTTTAATCAATTTATTTTTTAGTTCTCACCTGAGGACATGCTTAGAGAAAGGAAAGGAGAGAGAGAGAGAGAGAGAGAGAGCATCAATCACTTGGCTCTCGTACACACCCCAACTGGGGATGGAACTCGCAATCTAGGCATGTGCTCTGTCTGAGAATCGAACCCTCAACCTTTTAGTGTCTGGGAGAATGCGCCAACCAACTGAGACACTTGGCTAGGACTGCATGTTATTTTTCAAAAGGAAGTAATTCCCCATTATCTGTCAGGCAAATAAGGTTATGCTGGTAACCTTAGCTGGTCAGGAATTGAGCATGGGTTCCCTTGCAGTTCTGTCTGCTCATGTTTTCTCCTTTTTGTCAGCCACAGTGTCCTGGGTTTTTGTTGAACGCAGTGGTTTCTGGCTTGTTAGTCATGAATGTGTCCAAAATAATTAGTTCTGCCCTTTGGAAGTTTGAAGTTTAGCTTCTTAGCCTTCACCAGAACACCATGAAATCTGGCACATGTGTTAAATAGAGGACCAGTGTGTATTTGAAGAAGTGTCCCTCTTCTAGTGGGGTTTTGATTCCTAAGCACCACAAGATCACAAGAGATTCTACTCTATCACTTTATGTTTTAACCGCGCCCCCACCCCCACCCGCCACTTGCCAGCCTTCTGTTCTACCACAGATTTCAGCAAATTTCTCATGGAGAAGGCCAGGCGTGCATTTGGGGCTCCTCTAGTTAATCTGTCATACTAATACAGAGAGATCTGATCAGATGACTTAGAAGGAGCAGGGAGGGGCCATAGGAGGAGGTTGCCCAAGGCATGGTAAACGGCCTGGGAGGGGAGTGGCTGAGAAGCTGAACGCCTCCAGAGGGTATGGAATTATGGGCAAGAAGATTTGAAATAAAAGAAGCTCTCTCAGGCTCTCTGCGTGGGGTGGGTTTGTGTTTCTCAACTGATGGTATTTTGGATGGGAAGAAACTCCAGGTGCAGAGCCAGGTTGGCCTGGCAGAGGGTTTATTCTTCTTTGGGTGTTCTAGACAGGTCGACTTCTGAGGCAGAAGCCTTTTATGTTGTTTTAGTTTGTAAACTAACCCAATATAAATAACAATTAAAACTAACAGGGGGAATGATAGGGGAACTCTGGTGTTAGAGTTTAGTGTTAATTGATAGGTTTAAGTGATTAGAGCTGTAACTAAAGAGTTAAAGATTTAGCCTTAATTGATAGCCTTAGGTGACTAATGCCTGTGGAAACCTGTTATTCCAAAACTGTGAAGCTTTTGAATACAGACTCCTTTTGTCACCGAACCATTGCCTCTTGAATTTTGCCTAGAGGGTGGTGGTGGACAGCAGGACCCCAATACCAGCTTTCGCTACCATCACAAATCCCACTATTTCTTTTTTCTAGCAAAGTCCTCCTACTTAGGTCATGTCTAATCCTTGGCCTGTGCCTAGAAGTGACAGATGCTCCCAGTGAAGAAAATGGTTGACCATTGCTGTCTCCCTTAACAAGTTGAATTTTAATGTATCTAGTGCGTCCTTTTTCTAGATATGTTTTCTGATGGGTTTAAAATACATTTTTGGTTACATATCCATTTTTCTCATTGTTGCAGAGAATCATGGTCTTAGTAAATTTATCAGTTTATTCTATTACGCCCTGCGTTCTGAGGCATAGTTAGAAACTATCACCACCGTTATCATCATCGTTCTGTAGAAATTTCCCATGTTTTCTTCCAGTATTTGAAAATATTTATTTTTACATTTAATTTTTTCATCTGTTTGGAATTTATCGTTCTGTACCACGTGAGGCATAAAACAAAATTAGCTTTCAAAGGCTACCCCAGCTGCCTCAGCGCCGCCTGAGTGACAAGAGCCACGTTTCTCTACCAGGCGTCAGGCGCCGCCCTCTTATTGCGGTGAATAACCAAGCACAGAGAGATCTGTTTTCGGAATTTCTATTTTTCACACTGGTTTTGCAGATTGATAAAACTATACGCTGTGTTTTAATTTTGAGACTTTAATGCATATACCAAATATCTGAAAGGTGCAGACTCTCCCTCATTTTTCTCCTACTTCAGAGCTTCCTAAGTTTTTTTATTAGTTTATTTTTCCATATGAACTATGTAGTTAACAGAACAAAAATAACATCTTACTGGTATCTCGTAAAACATAAAAAGACAAAAAAATTGACATCTTTATACCCATGAATCTTCTCATTCAAAAATATTATATTTATTTCCAGTTGTTAGGAATTCTTTTGTGCCCTTTAATAGTGTTTTAACATATTACATGTATGTATCGTTCACTTTTCTCATTTACTGTATTTCTAAGAGTTTGATTTTTAATGCCGTTCTTATAGTGAATGGTGACTTTTCTTTCATTTTTATCTCCTAAAATGGTATATTAAAAAGTTATTGATTCCTTGTCAATACAATACCTCAGTAACTAAGTACCTTAAATTTTAAGGTATTTCTCTTGGATTTTATGCCTATAAAATTATAGAATTTATACAAGTGATGAAAGTCTTAACTCTTTCTTTCTACACTGTTTTTGACTTGAAATTTCACTCTCCTGTCTGAATGCACTCTGCAGCAACCTTGGTAAAGGTTGTAAAATAATAGTGTTAGGGTCCCATTTTGATCTGAGCATTAGGGTCTTACTTTTCTTGTTTCTGACTAAACAAAAGTGTTCTATTATTTTCTCATCAACCAGGCTGCCTAGGCAAGTAAGGGAAATATATTTTATAGTTTTAGAAGAATTTACATATTTCTATCTCTTGAAAATTATCTTTACTTTTCATTATTGAGTACTATAAATATATAAGAAGTTACACAAAGTATAGATATACATATTAGTAAATGAATTACTACAAAACAAAATTTCTATAACTATCAGCAAGGTCAAAGAGAAAGTAATTGTTAACTTTTTAAAAAGCACTACCCATACACCCTCCAATCACCCTCCCTGTGTTCCTGAAATTAAATACTATTCTTGCTTCTACCTGTATGGTTTAGTATTGCTTATAAGCAATTAAGGTTTATTTATTTTACTCAACATTAAGTTTATAATTTTTATTCATATGGTTACATTCATTTTTATAATATTGATTGTAAAAATCTACTACAGCCTGTGTACCTCATTTCCTGTTGATGGATATTTGGGATGTTTTTAATTTGAAGATATTAAAAAATATGCCACCGTGAATGTTCTTATATACGTTGTCATGGTAGACATGTGAATGTTGAAGACACATTTGGGAGTAGAATTGCAGGATCACAGGGAAGGCATATATTCAATTTCAGTTGGTACATTTAAATATATAATTTCCCAAGGTGGTTGTAATATTTATATTCCTACCAGCAATTTATGAGAATTCCTGCTGCTTCATGTCCATGGCAAAACTTGGCCTTATTAAGTCAAGTATAAATTTTAAGGCTAATAAATGGCAAGAAAATAAAAAGTCTCATTCAATAATAATAAGAAGAAAAATTATCAAGATTATATATTTATATTGCATGTGATATAACCTACAATAGAGTCTTGATCATGTGAAGGAAAAATTGACAGAATTAATAGAACCGATGAATTAGCCAGTATATGGTGATATTTCACATACTTCTTATAAAGTAATAGATTGCAGAGCTTAAAAACTGAGTGGGAGTATAGAAAATCTGGGTAACATGATTAACAAGTTTGATTCAATAGACATATATAAAACCTTATTACAAAAACAAGGACATGCACATTCTCCTCAAGCACATCTGTAATATTAACAAGTGAATTTATTTATTTGAAACTATTTTATTTATTTATTTTTACAGAGAGGGGAAGGGTAGGAGACAGAGGGAGAGAAGCATCAATGTGTGGTTGCCTCTCACGCGCCCCCTACAGGGGACCTGGCCTGCAGCCCAGGCATGTGACCTGACTGGGAATCAAACCAGCCACCCTTTGGTTCGCAAGCTGGCACTCAATCCACTGAGCTACACCAGTCAGGGCTTAAGAAGTAAATTTAAAGTATCATGTATACATGCCTCCAATCTAAATAGTATGTAATAATAATAATGAAGTGAAACACTTTTTAAGTATAAATATTTTAATATGATCAAAGTATGAAATGAAGAACAAAAGCATGAAACGTTAGCAGTAAATAGTTTTGAATTCCCAACTTCTAACTCTTTATTGCTATTTCTCAGTGGTGACTAATATTAATGTATTCGGGAATGCATGATTTTGTATGTAATAAGGAGTAATATAACATACTATATATTTTTATTGACTTCCCTTGTTTACACAAGTGAATAACATATACAAATGATTATTCAACTTTGTTTTTTAACCTAAGATCTAAGTGTATCTATATCTATATCTATCTATCTACACAATTCTCTTAAATACACATGTTGATATTATAAGATATGTTATATCTGAAACGAAAAAAGCAAGTTACACAATGTGTCTATATATATGTATATGCACATATATACACAAACATTATTCCTTAATCGCTGCACAGATTTTCATTACCTATTTGTGCCATAACACATAAACCCAGCTAATTAAGGGCTATACATCCATTTTGTCATTTAAAACATTTCTCTCTAGATTCAGAAAATAAGTACATTAATGCACAAAATCAAGGAAACTGTCTTTACAAACAAATTCCAGTGTAAGAGCTTAGATAAGCTACTTGCCTATGATGGTGTGTGAAGCAGTGCCTATGTAATACATGAGAGACGACAAGACTACAATGTGTCTCATTAACTCCCTGCTTAAAATTTCCATTGAATTTCTGACACAACTTGATCAAACACAAATTCCTTATAAGATTTTTCAAAACTAAATCTGGTATAGCTTTCCTTCTGGCTTTGTATTAATCCTGAACCACATCCCTACTGGACCAATAGTATTTTCCTGGGTGCACTTCAACCTTCTGTTGCCTCTATGACCGTGCATGTGCTTTGTTCACTGCTTGAACTGCCTGCTGGAAAACTTTCTTCTAGACAGACTCCTACACACTTTTCAAGTAACCCCCGTAATGTCACTTGTATCAACTCTTTGACATTTCCTTCCAAGTTTGTCACCTCCTCTGATTTCTTCCATCCGAGACCTCTATTATCATACTGTATTATTTCATTGTAATATCTCATTGTTATAATGCAAACCTTGTAAATAATTACTGATCCTCTCCCTTTTATTCTGAGTTCTCACAACATGGGCACTGCCTCTCGTTTATCTTTGTATCTGTATTGCCTAGCACAGTGCCTCACTAAAAAATTGACAAGGCGTGAAATTGGAATGAATAATTGAACACGTTTATAGTTCTGGTGTAATATTTTATGGTCCCCGATGCTCTGCTCTTTTCTCAACCAGTATTGATTGGGTGGTCTCATTAATCAATCCTAAAAACAAAACAAAATCAGGTTTTTAAAAAAAAGTTTCTTAAGCTCCATGCTTCAATCATATTACAAACCTAAGCACTTCTGCAATATCCACTTTCATTCTTCAAAACAGTCTTTGGTTATTTTCTTTCTTAAAATGCTAATTGATCCCCATATCCTAAAAACCAGAGTGGTTTTTCTCACCTTACCATCAAGGTAATTCACAGTTTTCTTGTAAAAGGAATATGCGACCATCCTAAAAGCATTTGCCACTCTTTGGTTGGCGCACACCCTGTTCCGCTCATTCCATGCTTCTTCTGCAGAGCCGTCTGATGACGAAATAGCTTACGTTTCTCTATTCGGGGAGATGCTTCTTTCTCCACAGGGCTCTCTGTTATACAGTAAAACCTTCGTTTCTCAATGCCAATACAATTCTGTGGGCAATGTTTATATTTCCTTAATTTAAAATAATAAAAACATCATTTTGATTGTTTTATAGAATACCACTCACTGACACTTGGCAACACTTAGTTAAGAGTCAAAAACGTTGCCTTAGGACAGCAATGTAGCTCAAGAAGCAAACAGGACATTTGAATAAAAGCATATCAGTCAGATGCTCAGTGCAGTGTTTATTACAATAATAAAACGTTTAGATAAGGCTCAAACATCCAAAATGGGGACTGCTCAATACCATTGTATATGCATGTGTGTTTGTGTGTATCATGTAGCCATTAACATTTATGCTTTGAGAACCATGTAGCAAATCAGATATCTGAGTTGTGATTTAAATTTTGACATAATTCATATAGTCTTGGGAACAAGAATAGAAATAAACAAACAAAAATATTGTTTGTTCTTAAAACATTTACCTGTAGAATTTAGTTTTCCTGCTTTTCTTTAGTTTTCAAATAGTTTAGAATAAACATACACTTTTATAACTATAATAAAATCCTCCGGACAATTAAAAATAATATGAAAAAAATTATTCGTAAAAATACACAAAACAGTCTTACAACTTCTTGGCCTTAAAAGAGATACACAATGCTTGCTTATTCATATTATGTAAAGATATTACCATCAACATGCATATTGTATGGGCTGTTTCCTGGAATTATGCAGAAATTGCTTGATCTCTCACCCTCATTGTGATTTCTTTGGGTATGTAAGACAATAGCAAAAACCATAGTGAATTAACTCTACATTAAAAATTCAAATTAGTGACCACCACCAAAGAGACTAAACATTTGCCAATTTTCTTTTCTTTTTCTTTACCTTTCAAATATTGATCAGTTATTTTGTGACACTTTTTGTCAAATCTGTTTTTTTTTCTTTTAGAAGATGCCAAATGTTTCGTGACAGTTTATGAGTTTTCTCTATTTTAAAGTTACAAAAACAGTGAAGAAAAGCTCAGTTTGTTGTCTAGATCTTCAAAGTTGAAGCCCCACAATATCTGAGATTTTAGAAATCTATTCCTGTGACTTTAAGGAGTCTACTTTTTAAAATGTTAAGTGCTATTAGAGAGCTTGCGAGTAAGATGTTTCAGTTCTAGTAAGTAAAACTCTCATCCTGTTACTCAGTTATATGGAGTTACTCAGATTTAATGGAGGTTAATGAATTATTGAAAGTTATTATTTATTAAAGAAAAACAAAGTCCATATGTACAGTTATGAAAACAATTGATACTTTTTTGCATACTTATTAGGAAAAAAACTATTATGTTTCTTCTCATTAAATATAAGTTCATTTATATTTGTGTACTCTTCTTGTGCTAAAAGGTTAATGTCTGCCAATTTTGTGTTTCAGTTATGAATTTCTTTGTTGGGATTTTATTGTTTGCTATAAAATTCCATAAGATACAGAACTGCTAGGCTGGGATTTGGCTTCCTTGAAGCAGTAAAATCCAGATGGCAAATAGAGGAATTACTACTCTATTATTGAGAAGAAGTAGAAATTTGGTACTCACTGCACTTCTTACAATTAGATTAGAGCCATGTTGTTACTTCTGGCCAATGAACTGCGTGCAGCACTGATATGTCACTTCTTTGCAGGCATAATTAAGGACCTTCTACATGTCTCTTCCCTGCTGCCATGACCTTGAAGGCGACATGCGTCAGATGGCAATATGAAAGATGGAGAAAGCCTGGCTGACCTATATTAGATTTTAGGAGTCTGACTCATAACAGGCCAAATCTGACCCAACACACGCGCGCTTTAGAATTAGTATGATCTCAGCTATTACTTACTTTAAGTGGTGCATATTAAGGCTGTGACACAGCTGTCAGATTTAACAAAGGCTCTGCCAAGGCATTGGACTAGAAAAGCACATTTTAGGGCAACGTGGAATAATTTCTCAAAAATCTGATGCAAATATATATATATATATATATTTATATATATTTGTTAGGAGATATATTATTTAACAAAAATTATTTAACCATTTTTTTTCATTTTTTAATCCCTAAGTCATAAAGAGTCCCAAACAGAGGAAATGGAATATAAAAAAACTATATGGATTTGGGTACAAATGTAAATACAAATAATCGTGTCACTAGTGTGCTCTGTAACTAAAACAAAATACCAGGAAAGGGCACTCTTACAGCCCAAAGGGAAGGAGAAGCTTTTGCAGAGTAAATAAGTACAAAAACCTTGCAAAACGAAGAAAAGATACTACTGTCTCCTTTGAACAAATAAAGACCTTCAGGATCAGAGGAGTCCAGAAATTGGCAAAGATCATATAATAGTATGTCTGACATGTTAAACTCATTATACTCAGTGCAGATAAGAATCTGTGGATAAGGGCACACCAAGCTCCCTTGAAGTAGCAGGTGGAAACCTCTGGTAAACTGATGATATAAAACTCCCAGAGAGAACAGATGCGCTATGGGAAAACATACTGTTTTTATAGACACTCGAGTTACTCTTAAAGTAAATACAGCCATTTAAAATCTTTGAGTCATGGCTGGAGAAACATCGCATGGAGGTGCTAGAGCAATTATGAGTCCTATGGGACAAGGCAAGAGGTAGGAGAGAGTCTCTGTGGAGCAAACCTTGAATACACAAATTAAATTGTCTGTAAGTGGTAGATTGAGCCCTGTCTAAAATTGGTCCCATAACAACACAGAGTTCTACAGTATACAAAACCTGGTCCTTGAGCAAGCCTGATTTAAAGGGAATAAGGAAATTTAAGAGTCATTATTAAGTCCTGCTCAATACCATCACTGTTTTTAATATGAGTGGTTGGTTTATTCTAACTCTGTGTAGCTAGTTTCATCACTCTGTGGGCAGCCAAATGGGAAAATATTAGTGGCATAGTGAAAAAAATTCCAACATCCTTTGAATTTGAATATTAGTTCCATTTCTTATTTGGTTATCTTGGGTAAGTCCCTTCTTAACTAGTTGAAGGATGTTATCTCTCAAACAGAAATAGTAACTCATTTTTAGGGTTTTGTGACAAATGTAGTGAGGTTTGCAAACTGTCAGCTATACAATAGGATCTCAATATTAATTTTCTTCCCTTATGCAAGAAGGCAGGTCATATGGTTAAGGAAAAGGCACCTGAAGTTAAGCTGTAAAGTATTTTAAAATTTTAAAATTTGGTCCTATACCTTTAGGTATTGAATGGGTTATAGTCCTTAGAGATGCTTTGGGTATTAGAGTTTTCTTAAGGTACTTTAATATTTTATTGAAATTTTATACTATATTTGATATCAACCATGTTGCTTTTAGAGGCTTGCCATATTTGCTTTTTTTAATGGACATAAAACATTTTCAGGATAAATTCAACGCACTGTTCTACTCATATCTTCACTTAGATGTCTAATAGATATCATAAATTTGAAATGCCTTTTTTACCCCAATAAAAAACTTTTCCTCCACTATTTTGAGAAATCCATCCTACTAGTAACTAAACGAGAAACTTACCTTTCCCTTTATCTTATATTCCAAAACCAAACCAAAAGGTTATTCTTTTGATTCTCTTTAAAATACATAACTCTCTTATCCTTACTCCTTTCCAACCATTCTGGTCTCCTCGAGGAGCCTCAAAAGGACATACTCTCCATCAGTAAAGTCCAGGATGCTCTTCCCCCGGTTTTCATATGGTTTTCCTCCTTACTTGCCATTCAAATACTACATTTTCAAGCCTTCCAGCAATCTTTATAATATAGCAACAAAAATAACCCTACCTTTGTATCCCTGTCCTCTCCAACCTACTTTATTTTTCCCCATAGCGCTTATCACCACATAACATACCGATTATTTACTTGTTTATTTATTTACTCTGTAACTCCCCTATGGCATATTAGCTCACATCCATTTTGTTTACTATCTATTCTCAGTGTATAGAACAGTGCCAGGTAGATGTCTAAGAAAGCATTGGCTGAAGAAAAAAGGAAGGGAGCTAAGGAGAAAAGATTGTATTTCCTCCTTGGTATCTTTGGGTTTCTGAAGAGGAATGTGCTCAGGGGGACAGGATCCATTTCCAGCATCATCCCTCTATTTTCTGCCTTCTGTCTTGCAGAGAAAAAGAGAGTATATTCACTGTTCTAGTAAAGCCTCAAGACTTTTCTTCCCAAAACATTTGCAAACGACTTGAGCCTTGAAGGAAAAATGTAACCTTAATAGTTTGCCAAGCTATTTTGTTGAATCTGCAAACCACATCCTACCCCATGAAGTGGGCACTGAATGTTACAAGCCTGGGTTGCCTCATTAGGCAATAAGTTGCCTGTCAAGTATATTGTTGAGAGTTTTGTATCCATAGAAACTTAAGGATGAGCAGTTATCTTCTGTTTTGTTAAAATTTTACTGGAAACCTTGGGACTTATTTACCTTGCCAACATTAATCAATATTTGTAACACACTGGTGGGCACATAAATATAAATGTGGTATCAGCAGAACAATACATGATATTTGCTTATGAAAAGCAAGCATGAGAAGGTAACTAGCTTATCTTTTCTCCATGTCCTGAAAGAACTATTATTTGTTGAGCGCCTATCATATTATAGGCAATTCACAAATATTTTCTTAATTCTACAATAACCTTGTGCGGTATTAGTCTTTCTACTTAACAGGTTAATAAACAGGCTAAATGAAGTTGAGTCTGATCCATTATTTACAGAAAGTACACAGTGCTGGGAGTCAGTCCAGCATCTATCTGAGTTCACAGCCTGTGAATGCTCTTGAACATGTTATCTCCGTCATTTGGGAGTCTTGCCTTGTAACATCCCTTTAAACCCAATGGTATAACTGGCCTCACTTTGCAGGAGACACTCTGAAAGTATATGAGAAAGTACACTCTGAAATTACTTTGTTTTATTGTTAAAAATGAAACATTGTTAAACTAATATAAAGCAAATTGATCCAGAACAGAATTTCCCTGTGTGATAAATGAGGTTCAAAGGAATTCAACTTGCTGTCAAACTGGTATCCTAACTATTGCTTTCATCAATTCTGAAATGTAAGATTATGTAAATAAGTAAGGACTTACCTCTCATTATTTTATAGAATGAGGTTCTGCAGAGTTCATGCAGAATCAGAGAATGAACTCTATGTAGCACTCATTAATTTTAAGGGTTATTGCAATCATTAGTTTCTGTCAATTCACAATTGCTTTAAGTGAGTCAAAGGCACTTGAGTTTTTCAGGTTGTGTTATATCTACATTTGTCTTAAAAATGTAATGCTTTATCATTCTACCTGACAGTTATTTGGCTTTCCCCATGCACAGCGTTTGGCAGTACTCACAGGGGTAGTAAGTCTTTTCTTTCAAAACAGTCAATTATCTCCTGATATTTTCAGTATAATACTCCTGTCCCTAAAGGGACTTAATAAACCCTTTAAACTAAATAGTTAGCTCTTAATCTGAAATTAGTTCTTTGTGATATAATTTACATAAGATATAATTTATATGTATATGCTATATCTTGGGTAATATAGGCTATATCTTGGGTTAAAAAAAACACTGATCAAGCACTTTATGCAAATTATATTTATCTTTACTACATACTGCCTGTCAGCATTTTACTGAGAAAAATATATGACAGTCTAATAGATTGTAATTTGGTCAGAGTCACACTGCAGACTGGCAGCTAGGATTCAAATTCCCATCTGTCTGCCCTAAACTTGCATTCACTGCCCTTCACTCATTATCTCTATGAGTTGGTTTTATTTTATTTCCATCAAAATAAAATATTGTCTGTTTTATTTAATATACAAGACTTTAGTGAAGCTACAGTTAAATGAAAAAGACTGCTATTTTTTTTTTTAACAAATGAAAGATGTTTTCAGTCACAAAGAAAACTACCAGCAGATTGAAAGACGAAGCCCGAATTTATTAGGCTGCTTACAGAACTGCATGAGAAAGCCTGCCTCTGCTCAACAACTTTTATCACTCCAAAAACTGTACAATTCAACTGTGGTGTTAACAGAGCATTCCAGTGGGAGCCCACATTTGGCAAATGAAACTCCTAGTTAAAAGCCTCACTTTGTGAGAACAAACTCTCATTACATAATAACGCCATGAGAGCAGGTCCCTGTTCTCCAAACTTACTAAATCCTGCCTTTTCCCAAATTACTATTTTTATAGGTTTTGCCTACGTGGCAGAAGGCAGGCTTCGGGTGAAGGAATTCAGTCTAATCCATGTGGTCCTGAATGGTAATCACAGGTAGGCAATGAATATCCATCGCTAGCATATTGCTACTCCCTTTCCCCAGTAAAGTGGAAAAGCTAAACTCCGTGTCGCATATTGAAAACTACAGAAATGAATTGCTTAGCATAATAGAAGTTTTGAGAGAAAATAACTTAAGTTACATTCAAATTTCTAACCTGGGCTAGTATATCTTTTGAGGCCAAATATGAAAGTTCTATGCAGAATTTATTGTGCCTTTTTAGTTCCAAGACTGGACAAAAGTATGAGAAAAGTAAGAAAAAGATAAGAACTGTCTATAAGAAAGTATCAAGGAAAACTAAATTTTGAATGAACTTCAATGAGGTATGATTTATGTACAATGTATTTTATTTAATGAGCATGATTGGATGAGTTCTGAAATAGGTATACACTTATGAAACAATCAAGATACACAACAGTTTACACTGACCCAAAAATTTTTCTCATACCTTTTTGCAGTCCATCCCTCCTTCTGCAAACTGATGCAGCAAAATGTCAACTTGCTTTTTGTCACTGATGATTACTTTGAAGTTTTTATATTTTTATGGGTTCATACATATGGTATATATTCTCTCGTGCCTAAACTTTTTCATGCAAAATGATGTTTTGAAATTTATTTATACTGCTGTATCATTAATAGTTTCTCCCTTTTGTTTATTGTGTAGATGTCTTTTTTTCATTTTAAATTATATTTTATTGATTATGCTATTATAGCTGTCCCAATTGTTCTCCCTCTCCACCCAGCACCCCTACTCCCTCAGGCAACACCCCAACCATTGTTCATGACCAGTGGTCATGTGTATATGCACTTTGCCTACTCTATACTCTGTACTTTATATCCCCATGGTTATTCTGTAACTACCTATTTGTACTTCTTAATCCCCTCACCTCTTCACCCATTCCCTTAAGCACCCTCCCATCTGGAAACCACCACAGCGTTCTCTGTATTATTGATTCTGTCTCTATTCTTCTTGCTTGCTTAGGGTTTTTGTTTTGTTTTGTTTTGTTTTTTCAAGATTCGGTTGTTGAAAGATATGTATTTATTGCCCTTTTATTGTTCATATTTTTATCTTTTCCTTAAATGAGTCCCTTTAATATTTAATATAATAATGGTTTGGTGATGATGAATTCCTTTAGTTTGACCTTGTCTGGGAAGCTTTTTTATCTATCCTTTGATTCTAAATGATAACTTTGCTGGGTACAACAATTTCGGCTATAGGTCCCAGCTTTTCATGACTTTGCATATTTCTTGCCAATCTCTTGTAGCCTGTAAAGTTTCTTTTGAGAAATCAGCTGACAGTCTTATGGAAACTCCCCCGTAGGTAACTAAATTCTTTTCTCTTGCAGTTTTTAAGATTCTCTCTTTATTTTAACCTTTGGCACTATAATTATGATGTGTCTTGTAGTGGGCCTCTTTGCATCCATCTTGTTTGGGATGCTCTGTGCTTCTAGGACTTGCATATCTATTTCCTTCACCAAATTAGGAGAGTTTCCTTTTATTATTTTTTCAAATGCACTTCCAATTTCTTGCTCTTTCTCTCCCTGTGGCACCCCTATGATGTGAGTGTTGGTGTGCTTGATGCTGTCACAGAGGCTCTTTACATTATCCTTGTTTTGGAGGAATTGTCTTTTCTTCTTGTTGTTCTGATTGGTTGTTTTTTGCTTCCTTATGTACCAAATTATTGATTAAATTCTAGGCTTCATCCACTCTACTATTGATTCCTGTAAATTGTTCTTTATTTCAATTAGTGTACCCTTTGTTTCTGACTAGATTTTTTTTTATGCTGTTCATGTCTTCACTAAGTTCCTTGAGCATCCTTATAACCATTTTTCTTAACTTTGCATCTGATAGATTGCTTATTTCTATTTTGTTTAGCTCTTTTTCTGAAGTTTTGACTTGATATTTCATTTGAGCTATGTTTCTTTGTCTCCTCATTTTGATAACATCCCTGTATTTGTGTCTAAGCATTAAGTAGAGCTTCTATGACTCCGTGTCTTGGTTGTATGGACTAATGTAGTAGATGTGTTGTAGGATCTAGTGGCACAGCCTCCCCTATCACCCAAGCTGAGTACTTGATGTATGTGTGCCCTCTGCATGGGCTGAGTACACCCTCCTTTTGTAGTTGAGCCTTGATTGCTGTCGGCAGGTCTATGGGAAGGATTTACTCAGGCTAGCCAGCTGCAAGGACTGGCTATGATCACTGACCACTAACCTCTACCCTCCATGGAGAATTAACTGTGCAAGGGCAGGGTGGTGGTGCTCCCATGTGGTCTGTAGCTGTGCACTGGTTGAGCATGCTCTGTGGTTTCTTGGGTGGTACAGGCCAAGGTCAGCCCTGACCTGTGTTTTGCCGGGGGTCACCCTGCATGAGCTACAAAGCAATCTGCAGATGGTTAATACTTGTGCTGGGCTTGGAGGTCCCCAGGTGAAGCCAAGCTGTGAACCTAAACTGACTACTACCAGTGCTGGGCCTGGGGCCTCTTAGCAATAAGTACAGAGGTTGGAGCCCTGCTGAGGCCAACTGTTGCTTGTTTGAGAGAATTTAAGAAGTTGTGAAGCATGAGCCAAGACATGCCATTCATATGGAAATGCCTCTGATAACAACTTAGGTGGGCCTGTAAGTTGGGTGGCGGGGAGCCTCAGGAAATCACCAGGGCAGGGCACAGATTGTTAACCAGGTTGTTGAAGTCTCAGATATAGCACCTACTTGCCGGCTCTGTGGCTCTGTGATGGAGTTTCAGAAAAGGAACAATGACCTCTGCCCACCTTTCTGTGTGGGAGAAAGCTGTCCCAGCTCTAGTGTTGATGCCAGATACTTCAGTTCATCCCCATATGCCACTGGTGCCTTTTAAGATGCTACCTTGGTGCTGAAGTTCTCAGGGAGCAACTCTGAGTAAGTCTGTGTGTGGGTTCTTTAAGAGGAACTCCTTGGAACTCCAGAAGTTTCTTCCACCGACTCAATCCCTGCTGGTTTTTGCAGCCAGAAGTCATCAGGAATTATTTTCCTGGCACTGGTACCTTGGGTGGGAGTCCTGCTGTGGGGTTGGAACTCCTCACTTCTGAGATAGTCCTCCAGAATTTTTATCCACCACACTTGGGTGTGGGATCAGCCCATTCCATGTCTCAGCAGCTCTGTCCCTCCTACCAGTCTGGCTAGACGTGGTTTCTTTAATTCTGCAATTGTCAAACTTCCATTCAACTTGATTTCTGACAGTCCTGAATGATAGTTGTTCTATAGTTTAGTTATAATTTTAACGTGGTTGTGGGGAAAGGCAAGCCATGTTTACCTACACCTCCATATTGGCAGGAAGTCCTGTTGTGTATATTTCAATAAGGTAGATATTAAGTATATATTTTTATTTTACCTTAATGCATAGTCATCATTTGATGAGTTATTTTGGTTCTTAGTTATCAAGAACAATCCTGTCAGGAGCATTTATATATTTTTGTGTAATTATATGTTTTAACTTATTGGGAGACATGTTGAGATCTAGAATAACTAGATTACAGACGAGTTTAACTTTTAAGAAACTGCCAAATAATTTTCAAATGTTTTTTTCCAATTATAAATTCCTATCAACACTAAATGAGTATTTTAGTTGCTCAGTATTATCATCAATGCTTGGCACACTCAGTGTTTATAATTTTAGCCATTCTAATAAATGTGTGGTAGTGTTTCTTTCTTTCATTTAAAAAAATGTGGTACATTTAAACAATGGAATAATACGAAGCAGAAAGAAAGAAGGAAATCTTATTTTTTGCAAGAGCATGGATGGAACTAGAGACTATTATGCTAAATGAGAAGAGCCAGTCAGTGAAAGACAAATACCATACAACCTCACTTATAACTGGAACCTAATGAAGACAATAAACTAACAAGAAAAATAGAACCAGAGACATGGAAACATGGATCAAACTGACAGCTGCCAGAGGGAAGGGAAATAAGCGTGGAAAGAAGAGGAAGGGATCAGCCAAAGAACATGTATAAATGACCCATGGACATGCAGAATGCAGAGGGGATTGACTCTGGGCAAGAGGGGTGTGCTGGGTGGAGGAGACCAAAATGGGAAAAAAACTGGGTCAACTGTCATAGAATAAACAATTAAAAATTTTAAAAAACAAACTAAAACAGACATAAAAAAATAAACAAAAAAACCATATTTATTAAAGTATATATATATATATATTTATTTATTGAAGTGAACACATATATATATAATGCCAAAATGGTAAGTAAATAGCTGGATGAATTTTCCTAATGCGTACACATAGAGAAACCACTAACCAGGTCAAAAATGGAAGGACCGGTGTTAGATTACATATAATATAATTTGTTGAAGTAATATATGGTAAAACAGGATGAGGGTTTGAAAATATAGGGCATGCTATTTCAATTCAAATATAATTCTGATTTAATTCAGGTAAAATCTCTTTAAGGATAGTACAGGGCAACTAGGGGCAAAGTCAAATAGAAATTTGGAGTCTCTGGGAATCATTTGGTCCAACTTCATATTCAGAGCCAATAGTCACCAGTGTAAGAGCCGAGAAAATGGGTAATCCTTATTTCTCACCCAATGGTGCCTCACAAGGTAGGCTGTTCACTTCTCTGCAATCTTGTTATTTGCAATGCACTTTTATGTAGTGACCTGTCCATGTGGCTACTACTTATTGCTTCTCTATCCAACCACTTAAACCCTATGGAGCATTTCTTTCCATCATAGTCCCTCTAAATTTTTTTAAAAACTAACATAACTTTAAATGTCTTCCGTTGGTCATACTAGTCAAATAACTAGTTTTCAAATCCTTGTTATTCTTTTCACGGTCTGCATTTTATTTTTGTCTCTTAAAATCTAACACAAACCCACACACGTAACTAAGAATTTTCAGACCACTGCGGAGCACAGTAGAATAATTGCCTCCATTAATCTGGTCACTAAATGCCTATTAATGTAGCAGAAGATAGCAATAATTTTTATGATAATTACATTCTCCAACTGATCTTTATTTGTGATAGCATAATACAGTAGTAAGGCCATAAACTTCGGAATTATGCAAACCTATTTCCTTGTTCTGTTACGCTCTAGCTATGGATAAGTACTTTATCAGAGTTTCATTTCCTTCCCAGTAAAATGGGGATATTACCCAATACCTTACAGGGCTGTTGTATGGATAAAGATGGATGATGTATGCATTATGACAACCATATAGTGGCTGCTGAATAAATGTTAGTGAATTTCTCTTCTGCTTTAATACACTTACAGACAGCTGCAGTGAGAGCTCAATCAGCTATTGATAAATAGGTTGAACAAAACAAAGCCAGGCTCAGAGCACTGGAACATGGCACTAGACGGTTTCCACCTGCCTGACACTGATCCATAAATCACCACCCTGGGTGTGAGCCCACAAGCAGGTCCGCATCCATCCGGTGCTCTATCAGCTAGGCCGCATTGCTCTGGCTTCGCTCTAGCTTGTCCACAATAACACCCGAGAAACTTGTCAAATGTAATTTAAAAAAAAAATCAAGATGCATTATGTCTAGGTCTTTTTTTTTTTTTTTTTTTTTTTTTTTTTGCACCTGGCAGTCTGGTACCTGCATCAGAAAAGAAAATAAATTTTCTTTGGCATGTTTCATTTATTGAGGTTATGCTGAATCCAAATGTTCTGTGTTTCCTTTTGCAAGTGTTCACAGGTCACCTGTTTTATTACCTGGACTAGGCGTTTTGGGAAGTTTACACTATGTGGTATAACTTTGGCCATCCTTAGTGTTTGCGTCTTCAGAAAGTGAGGAATTTATTCATCCACAGGTTTCTGGTTTCTGATTCCTTCTCCTGTTTGCCTTCTAGAGATTTGAACATTCTTCACAAGTTCCGCAGCTAGTGGGCCCTTTCGGCTTAAAGATTATTCTTGCAAAGAAAAATAGCAGCTGAATAAAAGCTCTGTCCCTTCGCTTTTCATTGGTTACTAACTTTACCCCTCAGGCTCTGGACTTATTACATTCTTGTTCATTGTATTCTAAACACAGCTTTCTGGGCCTTTTCATGATTTTTATTACATTTCATCTTTTTTTTTTTTTTTTCTGGAAAGTAACACTCCTTGCCTGCTTTTACAGTTCTACAACACTATTTTTTTCCCTTGCTATTTGATATTCCTTCCTTTTGAAGGCAAAGCTCACTGGAAAGCTTTCTCCATGGCCAAAATGATTTCTTCAGGTATAGCTCTACTTTTTCATGCTGTAGTCAGTTATTACAGCACCTGGTCTTTATTTTGTTTTTCTCAGAAGCAAGACAAATTTCTTTTGAACCTTAGTCCCTTGTAAAACCTCTGCCCAGGGGATTACACCTTCCTTTACTCCAAGAATCTTGACATTTATTTTTCTAAACTCACAATATTGCTCTTGTGTAGAAGTAGTAGGCTCTTTCCTGGATATTAAAAATTCTCAAATGGCATGGTTCTTCCTTTCTTTTTTAAAAGTAAGATTTTCTTGACTTCAACTTTATCAGTGAATTCTCTTTCTTAGTCAACGTATCTGTATAATAAATCCATTGCTTCATCAACATACTATAAGATGAGAACAAGTAATAATTATTATTATTAATGGAATGTTTCCTTTGTGCCATCCATACTTTAAGAATTTAACATGTATTTCCACATATCTTCTCCCATCCCCCTTAAACAACCTCTACGAAGTGTACTGTAGTTAGTTTTGTTTCTTTCAGTCACCCGAGACTTAGCAAGTTTCAAGTCCACACTCATATGTCCCCGCTCATGTTCTTGTTAAATAGTCAATCACAGTTTATCAACTTTCCTTTTAGTAGAATAAGATTATAAATATTTGAAGTCCCAGGTAACTACTTTTCTTAGCCCCTTCTATAGCTTTTAAGCTTAGAAAATGTTGCTTCTATTTTTTCCCATTTCACTGTGTCTGAGTGCGTTATAACATTATTTTCCATTTTGTAGTATACACAAATGAAATATATTAAATTCCCATCCATGTACTACTTTGATTCTAGTGGTCTGATATAAATTATCTTCTGGAGGCAATTGTACAACTGTTTCCCAAACCTGGTTCCAGATACCTCTTGTCTGATTTGCATCACACTAAATTTTATTATACCTAATAGAGCAGGATGAAAATACCTTAAACTATTTACCTCGGTTTTTGAAAAGTTATTCTCATATGTTTTCCACATCTCCTCCTAGATATTTATATATGAATGACATTTTTATTGAATTTTTAAACAATCCTGGTGAATTACATTTATATTATGTGGTGACTACTATACCTCTAGTCTTGCTTTTGCTTTAATGTATGTTTTATTTGATATTAGTATAGCTAAACTAACTTTATTTTGATACATATTTTTAATTTATGTTTTTAATCTTTTATGTATGTCTCTTAAACATAGTACTCAAGAGAATTTTGCTTCAGTACAGTCTGACAATTGTTTTAACTCTAGTCCATTACATATATTGGGATTACATATACTTTTATATTTGGTTCACTCCTCATGCTATTTTTAACTGAACCATAATTTATAAACAATGTACAGGGTGGGGAAAATGTGGGTTTACAGTTGTTGGTATGGAAAATAATATAATAATGAAAACATAATAATACAAGAATAAATTCTGTGTTTCATGTACTCACAACTGTAAACCTACTTTTGCTAAACCCAATATATTAGCTTCAGGGGTATAATCTAGTGTCTAAACATTATCAACTTCCTAAGTGATCTCCCTGATAAATCTAGTACCCACCTGACACCACAGGTGGGTATTACAATGTTATTGATTATATTCCATATCTTGCTTTTTATAGCCCCATGACTATTCTGTAACTATCAATTTGTACTATTCCCTTCACCTTTTTCACAGATCCCCCAACTCCCTTCCATCTGGCAATCATCAGTTTGTTCTCTAACTCTGAGTCTGTTTCTTTCACTTTGTTTCATAGAGTCCACACAAAAGTGAAATCATATGGCATCTGCCTCCCTCTGACTGACTTATTTCAATCAACACAATATCCTCTAGGTCCATCCCTGTTGTTGCAATGGCAAGATTTCATTCTTTTTTTATGGCTAAATCATATTGCACTGTATGTATGCACCACTTCTTTATCCATTCATCTGTTAATGGAACTTAGGTTGCTTTCATATCTTTGCTATTACAAATAATGCTACAACGAACATATGGATGTATATGTGCTTTTGATTTAGTGTTTTGGGTTTTCTCAGATAAATACCCAGAAGTGGACTTGCTGGGTGCTTTTTTGTCTCTTGTTATATAGCCTTTGTTTTAAAGTCTACTTTTTCTGGTATAAGTATTGCTACTCTAGTCTTTTATTTCTTGGTTGGTTGGTTGGTTTGTGTTTTCACGAAGTATCTTTTTCTGTCTTTATTTTTAGCCTGTGTGCATCTTTCAATCTGAAGTGAGTCTCTTGTAAACAGCATATGTAAGGGCCTTGTTTTATTATCCACTCAGCCTCCTTATGTCTTTTGATTGGTGCATGTAATCTGTTTGCATTTAAGTATGACAACAGATATGTATTTATTGTCTACTATACTACTCATATTTTATTTTCATTATTCATATTTTATCATTTTTCTTCTTAAAGAAAAAGAAGGAAAAAGATTTTATCTTATTATTTATATTTTATTCTATTTTATCATTCATATTTTTAATCCTTTTTTCCGTCTTCTTCTTAAGGAACACCCTTTAACATTTCATATAATACTGGTTTGGTGATGATGAACTCCTCTGGAATGCTCTTTGTCCATCCTTCAGTTCCAAATTGTAACTTTGCTGAGTAAAGTAATCTTGGCTGTGAGTCCTTGCTTTCCATCACTTTGAGTATTCCTTGCCAATCTCTTCTGACCTGAAAAATCTCTTTTGGGAAATGAGCTAACAGTGTTATAGAAGCTCCCTTGTAGATAACTAACTGCTTTTGTCTTGCTGCTTTTAAGATACTTTCTTTGTTTTTAACCTTTTATATTTTAATTATGATGTGTCTTAGTGTGGACCTTTTTGGGTCCATTTTTTTTGGGACTCTGTACTTCCTGCACTTGTATGTCTGTTAAGTTCACGAGATTAGGGAAGTTTTCTGTCATTATTTTTTCACATAGGTTTTCAGTTCCTTGCTATTTCTCTTCTCCTGGCACTTTCATGACACAAACATTGGTATGCTTAAAATTGTCCCACAGGACCCTAATATCCTAATTTTTTGGAGTTTTTCCTTTTCGCTTTCTTGATCGGGTGTTTCTGATTTCTTATTTTCAAATCTTTGATTCGATCCTCTGCTTCATGTACTCCATGATGATGCCCTGTAATATGTTGTTGTTTTTTTTAATTTCAGTTAAAGTAGTCTTTTTTTCTGACTGGTTCTTTTTTACGTTTTTGATCTCCATCTTTATATTTCCTATCTCTTTGTTGATGTTCTCACTAACTTCATCTACTCTTCCCCTACATTCACTGAGCATCCTTATAAGCAGTGTTTTGAACTCTGCATCTGGGAAATTGCTTGTCTCTATTTTTTTTTTTTTTTTGGTAATTTTGTTTTACTCTTTCAATTTGGAACTGTTTCTTTGGCTTTTCATTTTGGCAACCTCCCTGCATTTGTTTCTATGTATTAGGTATAACTACTACATTTCCCAGACTTGGTAGAATGTCTTTATGTAGTAGATGTCCTGTAGGGCCCAGTGGTATAGCCTCTTCAATCAGCGGAGCTGGGCAGTCCAGGTGCACTCTCTGTATGGGCTGCCTACACCCTCCCATTATAGTTGAGCCTTCCTTGCTTTTGGCACATCAGTGGGAGGAATTTATCCCCAGGCTGATTAGCTGCAAGGACTGGCTGCAACCACCATGGAAGATCAGTTGTATAGAGGCTGACCCCATGGAGCAAGATTTACTTCAGCAGGCCTCTGGTGCTTACTGAGTCTGCCTTTTGAGTGTGTAGTTTGTGGAGGTGGTTGGGTGGGACTTCGACATGGTATGAAGATATCCTTCAAGTGTTCTGGCTCTGGGCCTCCTGGGAAGTGCAGGCCAATGTCTGCCATCACCTGTTTCCTGCCAGGGCCACCTGGCATGAGCTACAGAGCAATGTGCAGATGGCTGCTACTTGTGCTGGCCTGGGAGGTGCCCAAGAGAGGATCAGCTGTGAACCAAGGCTGGCTGCTACTAAGTGCCTATGGCCACTTAGTGAAAGATACTGGGGAACACTGAGGCCAGATGCTGCTTGTTTGAGAGATTTTAGGAAAGTCCAAAGCATGAGCTAGGACAGGCCATTTGTATGGACAAACCACTGGAAACAGTTTGGGTGGGCCCCAAATTTGGGTGGGGTAGGTTCTCAAGGAATTGCTAGGGAAGGGTGAAAAGTGTTAGCCAGGTTGAAGGAAACTCAGATATGGTACTTCTACCTGTGTTGGGGGAAGGCCCAGAAAAGGAACAATGGCCTCTGACAGCACTTCTGTCTGGGAGAAAGTTGCCCCTCTAGCTTTCATCCTGAAGCCAGATAATTCAGTTCCTCCCTACATGTTCCTGGCTTCTTTCAAGCTGCTGTCCAGCTCTGGAGCTCAGAGCATGTGAGTTCAAGTAAATCTGTGCAGGGTCCTTTAAGATGAACACCTGGGAGTCAAGGAGCCATCTGTCTCACTCAGCCACAATCCCAGATGGTTTTTACAACCAGAAGTTATAGGGACTTCTTCTCGCAGTGGAACCCTGGGTTGAGAGGGGCCTGTTGTGGAACATGTACCCCTCACTTCTCGGGGGGACCTCCACAGTGAGATATTCCTCTTGCTTTAATTTGCTACATGTAGGTATGGGACCTGACCATTCTGTATCTCTGCTCCTCCTACCACTCTCCATGTGGCTTCTTCATTGTATCCTTACTTGTAGAACTTTCATTCAACAAGGTTTCAAGCATTCTGAACCATGGTTGTTTCACAGTTGTAATTTTGATGGTTATGGGAGGATTCAAGTACTACATTTACCTATGTTACCATCTTGACCAAAAACCCATTCTTAAAAAAGTAGTTGATTTATAGGAGTTTCTTACAATTCTTATCACATGTTTTTGAAAGATACATGTATTGTGAATACTTTTTCCCACTCTGACTTTTTATTTTCTTACAATGACTTTTTAATCAAAAATAAGCTTTAAAAAATTAGAATAGTTTTAATTGATGAAAAATTGCAAAACTAGTAGCGAGGGATCCTATATACCCCACATCTAGTTTCTCTATTCTTATTTCCTATTTATATCCTATCATGGCTTAGTGTTTTATTTTGTTGATTACAGTTTGATACTATTAGTAGTAGTAGTAGTAGTAGTAGGAGTAATATGAGCAGTAGTATCAGTGAACATTGGCTTATATTAGCTTAATTTGAGATAGTGTGGCCAAAACTGTTGTCAGTGAAGAGGACCAATTTCTGGATCTTCTATATATTTAGCATGAAGCAGTAGCACATCATGATTACTGAAGTAACAACTCATCATGTATAAAAGTGCCTTTAACAATGTCAGAATAATTTTTAATATGCTTTTGTCATTGGCATTGAGTGTCTTTAGTTTGAAAAAAGCAAAACAGCTAAACAAAAATATATTACCACACATAATGCCTGGCTAATTTACCAAAATTAGACTTAAATATTTAAAAGATATTTTAAAAGATCAATTAAAATACCCAATAAAATTTTTGCTCTGGTAGATACATATTTTTTAGTTTTAGAAGTTACTTACAAACATAGATATCAACTTCATCTAAATGAAGATCATAATTTAAATCAATACTTTACAGAGAGGAAACCAAGCATCTGAGAAGTTTGCCCATCGAATGCATACAACTGTTCAGTGTCTAAGAATAGTATTTATACTTTAAAAGCCATATACAAGTGCTGGTGAGAATGTGCAGAAAAAGGAACCCTTGTGCATGTTGGTGGGAATGCAGACTGGTGCAGCCACTGTGGAAAACTGTGGAATTTCCCCTAAAAAACAAAAGTGAAACTGCCTTTTGACCCACAAAATCCACTGCTGGGACTATACCCTAAGAATTCCAAAAGAGCAGTTCAAAAGAACTGTGCACTCCTGTGATAATAGCAGCACAAGTTACAATAGCCAAGTGCTGGGAACAGCCTAAGTGCCCATCAGTAAATCAGTGGATCAAAAAACGCTGGTACATTTACACAGTGGAATACTATGTGGCAGAAAGAAAGAAGGGACTCCTACTTTTTGTGACAGCATGGACGGAACTGGACACTATTATGTTAAATGAAATAAGCCAGTCGGTGAAAGAAAAATACCATATGATCTCAATTATTAGAAGAACCTAATGAGCAAAAATAAACTAATGAACAAAATAGAACCAGAGGTACAGAAACATGGAACAGACTGACAGTGACCAGAGGGGAGGAGGAAGGAGGAAAATGGTGGAAAGAAAGGAAGGGGCTAGTTAAAGAACATGTATGAATAATCGATAGACATGGACAACAGCGTGGGGAGTAACTGCAGGAGTAGGGGTGGGCTGGGCAGAGGAGGGTAAAGGGGGAAAAACTAGGAGAACTGTGATAGAATAACAATTTTTTTAAAACTATACTCTTTTTATAGCTACATATAGACAACTTTTTACTTTAAAGTTATTGACTTCAGAAATCTTGCAAAAATATTATGGAGATGCTCTTCAGTTAGGATCACCTAATTGAAATTTCACTTAAACACAGTATAATCATCAAAACTATGAAGTTAAGATAGAAACAACACTATTATCTAAACTATAAAATTTGAGAGTTAACCAATTTTCTACTACTGTCTTATTTCTATTCCAAGATCCACTCCAAAATCTCACCTTACATTTAGTTGTGATGTTTTTTATATAAGTGCTCTCAGGCTTCCATTGCAAAATACCACAGACTGAGTCACCTTAAGAACAGACTTTTAAACCCCAGCTGGTGTAGCTCAGTGGATTGAGTGTTGACCTGTGAACAAAAGTGTCGCTGATTCAATTCCTCAGTCAGGGCACATGACTGGGTTGTGGGCTAGGTCCCCAGTAGGGGGCACATGAGAGGCAACCACACATTGATGTTGCTCTCACTCTCTTTCTCCCTCCTTTCCCCTCTGTGTTAAAAAAAACAAAACAAAACAAAACAAAAAACATAACCGTTAAAAAAAAAAGAATAGATATTTATTTCTTACAGTTATGGAGACTGGGAAGGCCAAGATCAAGGTATTATCTAGGTAGGTTTCTGGTGCGGGCTCTATGTTTGGCTTACAGATGGCAGCCTTCTCACTGTGTCCTCATGTGACAGAGAGGGGAAGCTCTGAGTATCTCTTCTTATATGGTCACAGATGTTATTCGATTAGGGCCCTTCTTTTATGACTTCATTAATCTTAATTACTCTTAAAGATCATGTCAACGCATACCTCACATTGAGGGGTAGGGCCTAAACATGTGAACTGGGGAGGCAAACCTTAGTTCCTGCTATCTCTTTTAGCCTCTCCAATCTAATAATTCCTCAATATTTTCTGTGTTTCATAACTTCACACTTTAGAGGAATACTGGTTCTTTATTCTATAGAATGCACCTCAGTATGAATTTGTCTAATATTTACTTATGAGTAAACTCAGCTTTTGGGATTTTGTATTTATGGAAAGAATACCACCAAGGTGAATATAATATCTTTTTACTGTGTCATTCCTGGAGGTACGTGATATCGCTACGTCTTATTACTGATGGTATTAAGCTTCATCACTTAGAGTGGTGTCTGCCTGTTTTCTCCACTGTAAGTTTATAATTTCCCCTTTTTAATTAATAAATACAGCCTTACCTTGGTACTCATTGGCTTCAGAGCTCATCAAAACCTGTACTCATCACATTTTCACAAGAAAAAAAGTGTTTCAGCACTTGGTGTTTGCTGAGGACTTGCTGCACTCATTGGGATTTTCATGAGTCACTACATTGCCCCACAAGAAAAAATGCTTCATCATGTACTCATTGGTTTCAGCACTCGTCATGAATTCCGGAACAAATTAACAATGAGCACCAAGGTACCACTCTATTTATTTTGGAGACACTTTGAGATTATGCAAATATTCCATTTCTCCTTAATTTTTTCTTTCACTAATTTTAGACCTCACCTTTGCAGTAGGCGATGGAGCTATTATTGCTGTGGTGTTCTAATGGTGATATGCTCTTTCCATTATTCCTTGTACATTTATTAATTGGAATTCTTCTTTAAGGGCGAGTTATATCTCTGTCACATTTATTATTATATTTAGTAATTTGTTTCTATCAGTATGGACTAATCAACATCGATTTTATTTAGGATGGAGAGTAAAATCAAATATTATTGATACTCATTTTGTTTCTTAAATTGTGCCAGCTTTGGCTACGGGGAGCTCCTTCAGTTTGGCTCCTGTGCCCTTTGACCTACCGTTCTACTGTTTCTCAAAGTCGTCTTTGCTTTCTACCTCCACGAAATGCTTTAGACTCAACTTGTATTTTCTCTAACAAAGACTTGTCATCAGCCTCTTCTCCAAGGAACTGTGTTACTTTTATTGGAAAATAATATTTAGAAGCTAGAATTTGAGTGCTAGGTGAGCTCATTGTTTTGTTCTTCAGTAGACAGTGCCTCTAGGCCCTTCCAGGGGACAGAGATAGAAAATATGTGTACATGCATCAACCTGTGCATACATCACTTTTTATCTGTCTGTCTACCTATGTATCTTCTATCTATCATCTGTCTAAAACTTTAGTTCATACTGATAACACTGACTAGATCTATTTATGGAGTTTATAATCCATATCTATATCTGTACCTGGCACCACAGAATTTATTCTAGTCTTTCCCTTTCCTTTATTTGTAGATTTTTCTTCAATACTGAGAATTTTTTTTCTCACATATTAACTTTATTCTTCAACTGTAGTAAGTATATAGTTATGGAACTGGTAGCTCTTACTCCTGTGACAAACACATTTACCCAACAGAATATAATGTTCATCTACGGTGCTCTTTGGTTGTAAACTTACAGTCGCTACTCAAAATGTTGCTTTCTGAAGTTACTTAGATTAGCTTCATTCTCCCCATTCTCTTCCGTGATGTTATATAATTGATTTGTGATACCATTAGATACATTTGTCGCAGTCTGCATTCCATCTCAAGTTTTCTCCACATCTTAGTGGTAAAAATTCACTTTGTGTTTCTGAGTCCTATGAGTCTGACAGATACCTACAGTGATATATCATCCACTGTAGTTAGTTATGGTATGGTGTTATTGCCACTAAAATTCCTTCATGCTACCCTTTTGTAGTCAACTTTTGCTCCCATCTCTACTCAAATTTCTGTCAATCACTGACCTTTTTTCTCTTTCCCTACAATTTTACCTTTTCCAGAAAGTCACATAAGTATAATAGAACAATTTTGGAAAAGTCTTGGCTGTTCTTTCTGAAAATATTTTTTCTTTCTTTTTTTTCTACTTTTACTCTTCTCCACAGATTCCAATTACCCATATATTAGACTATTTTATGTTGTGCAACAGGTCTGGCTTGCTCTGTTCTCCCCCATTCCCTTCTGTTTTATCTTGGCGTTTCAGTTTGGGTAATTTCTATTGGTGTATCTCAAAGCACACTCTTTTTACTTTTGGTTGTATTAAGCTTACTGATGAATCTATTAAAGGCATTCTTCATTTCTAACACTGTTTTAATTTCTAGCATTCACATTTGATCCTTTCCTATAGTTTCCATCATTCTGTTAAAATTTCTTATCTGGCCTAACAGATTTCCACCTTTTCTACTTGAGCCTTTAATGTATTATTTATAGTTAATTTAAATCCCATGTCTGAAACATTCAATATCTATGTCATATCTCAATCTAGTACTGATGGACACTCTCTTGTCATTTGTTTAGTTTGTTTGCTTGTGAGGTTTTTAAAGCAACTGCATGTATATGGAAACCAAACATCTTGCGCAAAGCAGTAGAGACTGACACAAACAATTTTTACTCCAGGAAGTGGGCACGTTCTTCCTTCTTCTGGGCCTTAAACACAGTCTGTTGAATGAAGTGGGAGTTGTGCTGTGTTTGAAATTTATTGTTGCTATATTTTCGCTCAGTTCACCACCAGCTGCAAGTTCTTCTAATGATACATAGTATTTAGGCTGAGGTTAATTTGCTAGAGAGTTTCTTTCTTAACACCTCTTCCACCCTCAGCTTTAGGTGCTGTACCCCAGGGGGGTCTCTTTTCATGCTTTTGTCCCTCTTTTTCTTTCTCAGCAGAATTCCACAGTTATTTCTTAGTTAATACTTGTCAGCCTAAATGTGTGTGGCCATTAGGTAGGCACTGTGTCCATGGTTATTGGGTGTGTGGCCTGCTCAGTTCTCCTGCCCGTCTACAAGTGAATCCTCACATATTCCTTTCCTTCTCACAGGGGATCCACGAGCCTCTCCTTTCCCCTTTTCCTGCTTGCGATGGGTTTTTACCAGTGTCCTTAGGTTGATTGTATTTGTTGCCTGTTTCTAAACAGATTTTGCTCTATATTACTAAGGTAGAGATGAAGGGTCTGGGTGCAATTTGGGCCCTGCCTGTAAAAGCTGACCTCTTTCTCTCCCAGGACTGCACCACAGAGAATATTTTGTGACAATTTTCTTCAGTCTTTTCTGTGAGTACTCAGTGGGGTTTGTGGAGAAAAATTCTGTTAAAGGCTCATGTTCCCCAAGCTCTGTGACTCCCATGGGCTCCCATTCCTTTGCCAGTACACAGTGTACTTCCACCAAATTCTCCATCCTTTCTAGATAAACTCTTGCTATCAGAGTCTTGTTTTGTCTGCCCCTAACAAGTCAGTGTGCATGTCCTCATTAAATTTTAGTGTTTGCCTCTCCTTAGATTTTGGACCAGTTTGCTGCTAAAAATAACCAAAGAAATGTTATGAACCTGAGAACACATGGTTTTACATTTGTCCAGCTTTTTAGTTTTTTTTTTTGTATGGGTGGATATGATTCTTTTTCCATCTCTAGATCCCTGAGAGGAAACAAGAAATCCTCCCAAACCCTAGGCTTTTATCTTTCCCACAATCTGCTTTCAAGTGTCTTTAAATCATTTACTCTGAAGGACTTAATGAGTCATGCTTAATGCAGTGCTCTTAACTTAAGAAATGTGCTAGAGGACTTATTAATATTATTAATATATTTGTCTCTAAAAGAAGATTTTTTTTTCTAAATTGAGTATAAGTAGGATCAGGGACATATGGATAGTAGATATTTTTTAAATGCACATTTAATTGAATCTATATATAACAATGTAAAAGGAAATAGAGCTAGTGCTCACCTTTATCCACTAATCATTAATTGTGCCAAATGGTACAATGAATGACTATTTCAGTGAAAGACAGGCTACTTGTCCCCTTTTCCTGATTTTGCTGATGCTCGCACTTGTTAATGTGTTCATGTTTCTTTAGTTTCTGAGGTTCTGCTTCTTCATCTCTCAAAATATTTTTGATTTATTTTAGAAGGAATGTTTTGTGTTTGGAAGCCTGGCTTTAGTAATGCAAAGGGAATTCAGAAGTGATTAAGATAGGCAAGGCTCCTGGATTGGTAGGAATTCCATTTTAATTATGTAGAATTATTAAATTAAAAAAGCATGTATATAAGGTTTTCTTTGAAAGAATTAAGTACAATTAATAAAATAAAATTGTTTAATAATTAATGTTTAGGTTTACCAATTGATAGTCACAGAAGGACTTTTGGGTAGGATATTTGAGTTGCTATCTAAAACAACTCAGGGCATCCAGCTGTGTGACTACCTGGGCAAAAAGAAAAGAGCATGTTATTACTATAATATATATGAAGACTAATAAGATATAGACAATGACAGATCAGTAAATGGCTTGAAATAGGGGAATACTTTCTCTATTTTCACTCTAAGTCATTTAAAACTATACAGGATAATCATTCATCCTAATTGGGAACATATTATAAGATCATGTAATCTAGAAAATGCACTTTTCCACAAAATTTCAGTGTGATTTTTATAAATTAAGGAAAATTAAACAACTTCTTTGTGCAATTAGAAAAGACCTAAGGTGTTCCCATCAATCAAAGCACTTGATCACTTTTTATCGTGAGAGGGGAAAGAGATGTAACTTCATGGTTCTTTGTTAATGGGTTGTTTCACTGTGTGGTTAATAGCATGTATTTCTTTTAGATCTAATTTAAGGTTTCTGAATTAAATAGATTAAAAGATTAGTGGGAGCTAAATGATATATTAGTGTGTGTACAACCAATTATGTCTCCTTTAAACTTAGTTTTATCACAGTCTGAGTTCGTATTGGAAAACTTTTGACTTGGCTTGGGAAGATCAATCTTCAATCACATTACTCATGGCACCACAAAATTATTTCACGAGATAAAAAGTTTCTTCAGGTGACTTCGATTTCCTTAGTTGGGTGTCAACAGCAATGTAGATTAGTTAGAACAAACAAACAAAGAAATAAACAAGCATTATTTGTGAATATTGGCTTTAAAAATTCAAGTCTAATACATATTCCCCATGAATTGTTTCAAGTTATTTGATATTGTCTAGTTAATTTCCATATTATTTATTAAGAGTATAAATATATATTACCCCAGCAGCTATTACCTCTAAGAACCTGTCATAATTTAAAGATTTTAAACTCTAAGACCTTTGGCTAGTCAAAGCTGAGGGAATTTGTTCACCCCTTGGAAAGCTGTAAGTTGTGGGTGGAAATAATGCTCTTCTCTGTTCCTGACTCAGAGCGAGAGTGCTTCTCAAAGATTTTTTATAAATTTTCAACTTACAATAAAGTTTCATTGTTTTTCTATCCCACTATAATAGTTTGAAGGACATAAATGTGGGTGGGTGGGTGGGTGGGTGGTACAAGATATTAGTAAGTAATTTGCTTCTATAAGTTTTGCCTGGGAAATCTGACATTCCACAGAAGCATAGTCAGAGTCTTGGCCCCCCAGACCGCAGGCAATCACTTCCGGTCTTTCGCAACCTACAGTCAATTAGCTGTAAGTGAAAGTAACATAGAAAAGCCATTCTTCAGATATGTCCATTACCTGTCATCTTTCTTAAAGGCCAGTGGTGGCAGGAGGGTCTGAATTGGCTGAGCTTACAGTTCTGCTTGTAATTAAGGTCAGAACCCTTATTTTTATTCTTAATATATAACTCAACCTCTCCAAGTATGAGCTTCTTTGCCAGTACAATTCTGCACTTACTACAATGTGTACAGAGCGACTGTCATATAGAAACCCCTCTGTTCGGAGAGCTTGTGTTTGCCCCATTCCCATCGTAGGCAGTCATTCTTGGATATAGAGATGTCACCTCTCCAAATAATTCTGAAAAGTACCCGTGTGCATAATAGTCCTCAGTCACTTCTGTTGTAAATTTCACTCGGTTGTTTGGATCTCTAAAATTTTAGACATTTCTGGCTAAATGTATCTCAAGAGGTCTTTTAACTCAGAAATTTAGGAAAACAATAAAAAGGGCTATTTGAGAAGACAAGAAAATTGTAAGAAAAATAAACTTTCTTAACTAATAACTTGTTATATAATTACATTAGTTTACGGCATAAACCTGACAAACAGATTTGATTCATTTTTGTCAACAGCTCTGCCTTTCAAATTACCAACTGATGGTCAGCCATGGGTAGTCAGAATTAGTGGTTGGCCTGGATCATGGGTAACTCCTTTCCTTTTACTTACCTTTCTTTTTTGAGTTTATTGTTATACTTGGAGAGTCTCAACTTCTTTTGAAAGCTCGTTCTTTTTTACCACCCTGAAATGCTGATATTTTTAAAGTATTTTTACTCACTTTCAGCATTCTTGAGATTCATTCACTCCCATTTTCCATTGCCACATTCATGTTAATTACAGTCTCATGTATGCTAAACACCCTCAAAATTGGATCATCAGGTCAGACCTCTTCCTTACGCTCCGGATCCTTAGTACTTTTGCATATCCTTACATGAACGCCCCATAGACACCTCAAACAGGATAAGGATTTCTTATCTTGGTACTTTAATTCTACATCTCCCCCGAGTAACTATTCTATTACATTTGGCATCTTCTCATTGTCCTAGCCCTAAAGATAGGTTTCCTTAGGCCCTTCTCTATTTCACCTGTTATTCTTTTTTGTGACCCTAATTTACTCTTGTTGGACCATTGCAATAATCACCCAATTGGTCTTCTCATTCATAATGGCACGAGGTACCACAATGCTGCTAAGTTGTCCTTTATAAAATAAAACCTTCCCATGTTATTCACCTACTTTAAGTCCTTCAGTTGTTTCCTTTTACTCTTAAATAAGTTCCAAATTGTCTTTTGCAATACCATGGCTTATTAATTTATTTTTAATAAAGTGGGCATTTACTTTTTAGTCACTGACCTAGACTCTAAGGACATATTAGCAAGAAAAGCATGAGTCTGACCCCTAGTCACACTTCTAGGATTTCTGTTCCCGGAGTCTACCTCCCAACCTAGCTGAAATCTCTGCTATCTCAGGAGAACAACATAATCTTCAAAATATCTGGTCATTTCCTTTTTCCTCATGTGATGTAATTGTAATTTATATATTCTCAGCCCCCTTCCTGCCCAAATGCTAATTATATGCTAAGATTCTTAACTCATATCACCTCCCAATATTCAAGAAAGTCTGAAAAGTTGCAAAGAGAATGGTGGAAATGAATGGTCCCCCAGGCTTGTCAAATAGCTAACTCTGTCCTTTGTGCTTCTCTAGGATTGTGCTCCTTCCTTTATTGTGACAGCTTGTCTCAGGACAAAGCCCCATTTCAAAGATACTGACAGAATAAAGTTCATTTGACATGAAAACAGAAAATAATAGTGGGAATAATCAGAATCATGGCCTGTCTTATTTCCCTAGAGAGCTGTTTAGTACCAGGAAAATCTTTCCTCAGTGTTCACCCAAGCTGAGCACACAGTGCATACAGAGCCCACTGATAAAACACTTTGAGGCCCTCCCAGGTTTTATCGACAGCTGAGCACAGTCACAGTAACAAAAATAATGTAATAAAGGCTTTTATAAAAAATGGTTTAGCTTTGCCCTGATGGGGGTAGCTCCGTTGGTTAGACTGTCACCCCATGTGCCAAGATTTCAAGTTCAATCACTGGTCAGGGCACATACAAAAATCAACCAATGAATGCAACGAATCGATTTTCTCTCTCTCTCTCTCTCTCTCTCTCTCTCTCTCTTCCCCCACCCCCATCCTCTTTCTCTCAAATCAATTATTAAAATAATTTTTAAAATGTACCCTTGGTTCTAACTATGTAACACTTAAATATTGCACACTCTCACATCTCTACTGTTGTGCCCTCAGATGACGGAGCGTAACTGGGCTTCTGCGCTTCAGGTTGACCTCACGAGGGTTCACTGCTCCACTCTCCACACTTGTAGTACTCCCTTGATCTTATTTGCTCACATACAAATCTACCTTCTACTTTGTAAATCATCAGATCCTTTTAGGCAGGAACGATATCTTACTAGTTTTCGAAATCATGACACTTAGCACAAAGTCAAGCAAAATGCACGAAGCCTGATAATACATGTTTAATAAATGACTAAGCTCACCTGCAAATATTTATTGAGCACTACTTATAAGTCAGGCTCTATGGTAGGTGCTGGGGACACGATAGTGAAAAAACACAAAGTTCCCGCCCTCATCAATCCTACACTCTATATTCAAAAACTATAAAGGCAAAGTTGCAAATCTGCACAAAAGAAGTTTTGCTACTGCTACTATTTCAGTATGTCGTGAGCTGTCTTTTGATAATCCCTTAAAAAACATTTGTTTTTGTTACTTAAGGCTGGATTTGATTTTGTTTATTCTTTATACCCTGCTCCATTTTAGATTTGCCTTTGGTTATTTTCTCAATAGGAAATGTCTTGTTTCTTCACAGGCAGAGCCACTGCTCATTGCTGTCTGTACAGATTGTACCCTTCACATTCGCGAAGACTTGTGTCACGACTGGCACCCGAAGTTATGAAAGTCAACATCCAAACTCATTGACTTAGCAGACTACCTGACTCACTGAGACAGCTTAAAATGACAAATTTTGAGGCTCCATTTCTCCAAAATCTGATTTGGTAGTTCTGGAATAAAACCTGCTTTGTGACTCTTTTTAAAGTCATCCACCTTTCCCTGAAACACTTCTATGTCTTTATCCATCCCAATTCCCCATTTTGTGTTTTAGATTGTCCACTATGTTTGGAAACTACTGCCCTAAGCCACCGATGATTGGTTTTATAAGAGAACTCTCTTGAAGAATCACTGTATCAATTCTAGCTATATTGCATAATATTTTATTTTAAACCTAAGCTGCCTCTAATATGAATTTAAATTAGGTTTACTCTCCATATATCTATCTAAGATAGAATTCTCAAAATCACCTGTAACACATTTTTTATGTCCCAGTCTCCATAGCCATGAAGCTGTTGGATCTGACCACCACTGTGAATATCTAAATTTCCTGAGTTTACATGCACGTATACACATACACACAGACAATTCAGTGCACTGTGTTGTGTCAGACTGGCTAAGCTGGGACGATATCGTTCTAGTCTAGTGTTTGATAAAAGAAGGAACTTTTACAAATTTTCAAAGCATAAGTAAAACACCAGTCATTTCTCTCTGAAATTCTTTTCAAGGTCACATGCAATGACTGACAGGAACCGATTTCTTGGCAGTTTCCAGATTGGTCTCATTCTCCTCTGCTTTTTATTCAGCTGCTCTGACACCAGACACTTGTTTGTGAACCCACAAAGACAGTAGCTGTAGAGATAAGTGGCTTCCCATAGCCTTCTTCACAGGTTCCCACATTGCCATACTGTTTTGGTAGCTGATCGTACTTGGCTTCTCAGTTTACTTGCTTAATTGACCCCTTCTCTAAACCTGTAATGTCTCATTCTAGCTAAGGGTGTCCAACATTTTGGCTTCTCTGGGACACAGAGGAAGAAGAAGAATTGTCTTGGGCTACACATTAAATACACAAACACTAACCAAAACAATCTCATAATGTTTTAAGTCAATTGACAATTTTGTGTCGGACTGCCTTCATAGCCATCCTGGGCCACATGTGGCCCACGGACCGTGGGCTGGACACCCTTTTAATTAATTCCACAACTTCTTCCTCCCTGTCCCAGCACACTCACATTCACTCTGTTTCCATAACTGAGCCTGGCAAGAGAGAAAGGAGAGAAAGAGAGAGAGAGAGAGAGAGAGAGACAGAGACAGAGACAGAGACAGAGACAGGAGGAATAGTGTGGGAGGTGGGGAAGCAGCAGTAAAGAACATATATAGCAAAATATTAAATGTACATCTCTCAGAAAGAGCCAATGGACATATACATCAGTTCACAGGTAGTTCTGTGACGTAGCTTGATCTACTCTTGTGATGTATAGGAGCCTCTATTGCCCATTTGGCAGCCTTTATGTCCAACTGTTCATTTGTTTATTTTTGATTTTCTAAAGAGAAAATACTTCTACTAGAAGATCACTAAGTGATTCCTCTAAGAGTGAAGTTTAGAATGCTTTCTGGACATGTTGGGATTCTTCAGAGACAGGATGAACAGGTAGAAAACATTACCTTTGGCTGAGGGGATTGATTGTGATCAAAGAAATAAGATGTTAATGTACAATGAGAAGACAGAGGAGAAGCAAGACATGAGCTAAGGTGATCCTTGGAGTGCCTTCTTGTGTCACACTTCCCTTAGACAGTCAAGACTATTGAGTATTTGTCACCCTCAGCAGTTAAGATTTGAGTTTTTCATGAGGAAAAAGACTCCAACCAACTGAGGTGTGAACGGAAGGGAAAGGGCCACACATGTGGAAAACAATTGGTGGGTCAAGTCATAAATAGAGTCTCAAGGCCAGTTGCAAACATAACAAATTTAGTGCCACCCAGCTTTATTTTATTTTCAATTTATTTCCCCACTCATTGTCCACAGTTTTATATCAGGTGTGTTGATGGTGGTCATACCTGAAATTTTACCAGCAAAGGGGTTACAAAACTGAGATAGCATCATAAAACCAAAACAGAAATGGGCACTGAGTTCAGAGGGTCTGGGCACTGAGTTGTATAAGTGATCTGATTAGATTTAGGTTTTGTCTCTTTGGAGATGGGGTGGATGTGCTTTCAGTTGTACATAAAGAACGGACAGGTCATTATGTGATATTGGATTTTTTTCCATGGAGTCTCATGATGGTAATAAGGATATACATATGTTTTGGGAAAGTAGAAAAAAATGAAGTTAGAGTGTATTTGTCATTCTTTCCATGCCCCTTAACTTGAACCCCCATCTTAATTTGAAATCAATTCTTCATCATGTACATCTGTGGAAGCCAGTGAAGAGAGATATTTCCATCAATCCTGGAAGCTTGAACAGGGCATACGGTTCTGAATTTACTCAAAGAATGCTTCTACTGATGATTTTTGAAAATTATTTGAGTAATAAATATGCTTATGGAGTTTAAACTTGATTTACACCAGGCTGACCATAACCGTTGACCCCAAAGTCCAGGAGCAGCAGTGTCCCCCGCCCATGCTGATGGCTCCAGTAGCAGTGTCCCATCCAAACCCTCCAACTACTGACACTAGTTGTGGTGTCTCTTTCCCGTGTATCACGGGGTCCTGCCTCTCTTCAATGAATCGATATTCGGTCTTCCCAAATATTTTGTGAGATATTGCCTGCTTTCAAGATTTTTTCTATTTATGTTTCCCCAAATCAGTCTTTTGCAACAAAGCACTTTGGACTGTTCTTACATACCCTTCTTGCAACAAAAATCCTTCTTGTGCATGTGTGTATTTACTTGCTTCTGAGGCACGACCTTAGACAGCTCTGTCCGTGATGGCGTGTGAATAGTGAAATATTTTACACTTTGCATTTTTAAAGTATTATTTAGTCAAAAACATGTATTATTTATTCAATAGTGTTCACTATGTAATTACAACTTTAATGGCACTTTGAAGAAAACACAGGAATAAGATTAACTCTTTGCTCTTGATATTTTTATTATACTAAAGAAAAATGTTACTAATATTTATAAATAATATAAATATAATTGACATACTTGAGAAAGTCAAATACAGTTTTGATTCAACATTTCATCGCTGTGTCTGCTTTCAGGGCAACATCAGTACACTTGTAATATATTTTTAAAATGAAAATAAGAAATTAAGTTTTCAATCTTATGTATTATATAACATATATACATATTATGTTGGACCAGATTGTAGCCTCTGAAATCAATAAATATAATATATATATTTTTTCAGAAAAATGAAGAGTTGTGAGATTACTAAGATTTTTATACAGCAGATAAATACCATGCAGCTGATGACAGAGAACAGAACAATGGATGCTACAGATGTTCACATATGGGTAAAAGCTCTTTCATCTGAGCTCCCTAAGGACGAGATGAGGCTTGGACAGGGTCCTTGAAGCCTGAACTGGAATTCATGAATTGGAATAATGAAGAAGGTGATGACAGAAATAGGAATGTATGAAACAGAACACTGCAGATAAATACCCATTATAAAGACAATATGAAAGTCAATAAAATTCTGTTTTCTTTCCTCCCTCCTCAAAACTAATGATTATGAATTGATTAGAAGGTCGTGGAAGTTTTAGTAATTATTTTTTAAAAAATATCATGGTAAGTGACTATTGTATACTTACTGTGCAATTGATACTACACAAGATGCTTCATACTTTAAAAAATTATTCTTTTACATTCATGAAATAAGAATTACTATGATTCCCTTTATTTTTCAGATGGGAAAACTGGGGATGGAAACATGAAGTTATTTACTTGTCCGGGAGTAAGTAGCAAAGCTTCAGTTGGTCCCTCTCCGCGCCACTCCTAGGACACTACCACCATCCCAGGCCGCTTCCGTTTAGTCTGTATTATTTTAAATCGACCCCCTCTTTATAAAGTAAGATTCTTACCACAGCTACTGAGTCATGCTGGTTACAAGTATGCTTTCATTATTATTTAACATAGAAATATTACTGAATATCAAGAGGCTCCAATCAAGACTGTTATCCTAAATTTCAAGTTTATAATTTTAATAGGGGAGAAACACTTCATAGCCTAAAAAATTATTTCAGCTGTTTTCTTAAAAAAACAAAACAGAGCAACAAACCTCAGTATACCAATACAATTCTCATTAGTTTTCCATGAATGTAATCTTTAAAGAATATTCTCATACCTTTCAAGCATTCATGACATTTGATGAAAATGGCATTCCCAACTTTCCCATCATTTAAAAATTGTATTGAAATAATTTATTGTTTTTCTAGTACACTGATACTTAAAACTGTTTCCCCTCATTGGCACCAGATATTAGACTAAAATTCCTCAGGTAGACACCTGTTCCCCTCCACTCCCTCACCAAAACTCTAACATTTCTCCTAGTCCCTTTGCAGAGGTGGTTGGAGGGTGTTTTAGTGACTTGAGTCCTGGGTGATGACACGTCTTCCAGCAGAGAGGCCAGGCCCTGGACCCTGTCAAGAGAGAGACTAGTGCATGTGAAAACCAAGTATTTTGAAGACTGATTTCCTGTACAAAGGACTGTTTTGAGAGAGGTAGCAGTTGAAAACCCTTTAAGCTCACCTGAACTAAAGAGAGGAAGGAAGGAGATGTGGCCCACACAGAAAAGGAAGATCAAAATCTCAAAAATAAATCTGATCAGGCCTTTTACTTCTTTGGATTTAAACACCAGCATTAGTTAAAAAATCAGAGAAGTGCATGTGCATCCAGATGGCGAGATGGTCCCTATGCTGGAGAATCATCAGCATTTCACAACCCCAGCAAACATTCTGACACAGAAACCTGAGACTCGGGGACACAGGCAGTCCTGTAATGCCTCTTTTTTTTCTCAAAGCAGGTTCTTCCTAAAGGTAAGTGCGTCATATACAAGGAGCCAGGATATTTTAAAAGTGAAGTTAGGACAAGATACAACTGGAGTTTTCCACTTTTGACTTTAATTTCTAATGTTTATGCTTTATGTTGAGCCTTGTCCTTTACTACGCCCTGTTAAGAACAAGAGCATGGGAGCTAAAATTGCAATTGCACTAGTAGACTAGTAGAGTCACTGGGACCTGCACTCAGACAGTGATATTGGTGTGTGGTGACATTAACTTCAGGCTTTTCTGTGTGTGTTTCCTTTTGAGCATTTGTGGAAATTCTCAATTTTTTTCTGAGACTCTTCCTTGAAAAATTCTCTCCTGCTCTTCCTACTCTCTTACTGCACCCCCAAGTATAAACACACAACTCCATGAAAATTACTTTTGAAGCATTTTGCCAATTCTAAGTATGAGCAGAACTTGACTTTAGCTTTGGGAAGTGACATTGACTGTGGCTGCTCTCAAGTTTAGGTCTGAATAGTTTCAGCCATTAAAAAAAATAATTCTTCTAGACAAGGGCAGGTTCTCTTTCAAATCCTACCTGCTGTGTGAGCCGACAAAAGATTGAATGGATGGGAATACACCGCAATGGTCCACGTTCATCCTTTGACCTCTGGGCTCAACTGGCTGTCATGCACAGATTTGATTTTTGCTAGAAAGATTCATTTTTCAATCCCTCAAAGGAGAAAGCTAATGAGACTGAACAAGTTGAAGAACTATTTCTTGAACAATTTTTCACAAGTGATGTATAGCAAATCTGGAAGTTTTCTTTTTCTTTTTAATACGTATTTTTATTGGGCAATTTGGGAACTGAAGACAAATGAGAAGACGTTCCTGCTTTTTAAAATTAAAAGCAAGTATAGAACCGAACCATAAGGGAAACATGGTATAGTGGAACAAGCTGTACACTAAAATCCTAGAATGCTGCCTCTACCTCTTAATAATCATGTCATTTTTTTTTCACATCTTCAGTTTCCTCTTTTTTTCCTAACTGGGTGTGCACCCATATCCAGGGCTCACTTCCCGCTCAAGTCCAAGAGGAGGCAAGGTATAGAATTAAAGCTACGCTGGTCGTAACAAACATGTCATGCTCAGAGAAGGGTGCAGAAACCAGGCTGGCTAAAGAGGGAGAATCCGTCATTTCAGACAGTCCACATTAGTGAGTAGAGACATTTTCCTTGTGGCTTAAAAGGCCACTATGACCTGTCCAAGCCAGTTTTCACATCTGAATTGAGTTGCCAGTGGAAAATGGGTTTCTGGATTCTCCACCTAATTTAAATCCTTAGATCCTTATCTGTTGAATTCCCTTAAAATGGTTTTGGCAGAACCTGCACAATGCCAGACCAACAGGTCAATCCAGCCTAAAAATTGGTAAAGATAGAGGCTGAAAATACAAATGACAGTTGATTATGGATTGTTGAATGAAAATATGGGTGAGTTCCATAAAAGTGTCTGATATATGAAAGGTGTATATTGGTGTAGTGTACATTTATTTTTAATCTGAGATCACACATTAGCTTTTTCTAAGTCATGCTTTGGTAATAAATGGTCATGAAATCTCTGGATTCACAAAATTTTTTATTTCTACTCACATGCACCTGCTGCAGGCCGATTTCCGTTCACTTCACTTGTGTTCTAACTCCAGGACCCAAGCTGAAGAAGCAGTCTCGTGGCAGAGGGCAGAGAACCAAGGACATACCAAATGACCACTTTTAATCTCCTGTTAACAGGGGTATTTGTCACTTCTGTTTACACTCCATTGGCCAAAGAGAGTCATATGGGACAAAGACATATAATTCTACCACAGGGAGGCAGTTCAAGTCACTGAGAACAAAAATACAATCTTGACAGACTGTGATTTTCTGAATTAAACTTTTCTAAAACTTAACTTGATTATTTTTTTCCATTTTCTGGTGAAATTATAGACTAAAGCTAACATGTAATTTTCATTTTTGATAAGGTCACCTCTCTTTCACAGGCACGCAAAACTGCAGTTACCTTCCTTATCCGCTTGCTCTTCTGTGGGGCATTTCAGAGGCTACTTCTGTCCATTCCTAGTCCATATCTCAATCAGACAAAGTAGCAGGTCTGTGCTCATTCACTGAAAATGCACACTTGGATTTATATATTATTGTTCAGAGAGTTGAATGGGCTTCGCAGAACCCAGATTTATTGGTAAGATTTGTAAGTGCTTTTCTAATATATGTTAAAAGGCATTGTGGCATGCATTGTAGTGACCTTGCATTTAAAGAATTGCCTTAAGTAAGATGCAAACTATGTAATGGAGAAATCAGTCAACGTCCATGGTCTTTGCAAAGCAGACTATTATTACTGCTTGATCAATGAGTGAGCTGGGTTTGCTTTTATTTTCACATATCCTTTCAAGCAGTCTCCATCTGTAGCTAATGTTATAAAGCCAGTGTCTGAGACATCTTTGTTTTTATTGTGGCAATATATCTATGCTCTCCCTTTATCTTAAGTGATCTAGGTATCCCTGAAAGATGATGCTGAGACTAGAAGAGAAAAAAAAACAAAAAACTGATAACGGCTTACAATGACATTTATATGATTGCCCTAGGCAGCTGCCTATGTGAGAGCTTACTTCAGTGTCATAGCTAAGAAACAGGGAAAGCAAATAGCTATTTCTCTTTGGCTCCTACCTTCTGAACTATTCGTGTTTAACAGAAAACCATTCATCTCAGAATCTTGTACTTGTAGTCATGCATAGATTTGCTTCCTAAGATCCTAATTTTCTTTGAAAAATAATTTGAGGGAACAAATTGTCCCTAATTAGACATGAGAAATTTTCTTTTACTCATTTATTTTTATTTTTTATTGAATTTATTGGGGTGACATTGGTTAAGAAAATTTTGTAGGTTTCACATATACAATTCAACAACACACTATTTCCATATTGTATTTGTGTGTTTACCACCCTAAGTCAAGTCTCCTTCCATCACCATTTTTATCCTTCTTCTACCCTCTTCTACCTCCCTCAATCTCCTTCTCCTCTGGCAATCACCATACCGTTGTCTGTGTTTCTCCATAATCAATATAATTCTTCATTTTCCCCTCCAATTTGTATATTATAGAGGTCTTCATAAACTCTACTTTGATTGAATTTTTATCTCAAGTCAGTTGGGTTCACACTGTGGTGATAGCTGACATGCCCTTCACTGTAGCGAGTAGGAATTTTCTATATTTAGCAGGACTTGTCTAGAAGCTGTTCCTATGAATTTCCATCTGGAGACACAAAGAAGTCTTTTTCTTGCCCCTTTCTCCAATTGATGTGCTCTTTGTTCTCTTACCTACCTTTAGCCTAAAAGAGCCATCCATACATTATATGAGTGATGTCTCATAAGGAGAAAAACCATCTGCCCAGAACTGTTTCTAATATTCTATATAGTTCATTCTAATTTCACTCAATGTAAATCTTAATTTTATTCTTATGTGTTGTTCATTTTTCTATCCCCAGAATATCCTTTGTTTTCCTGGCTCTTGCAGGAATCTGGGTCTACTTACCTGTGGCTCTTCTGACCCTAGAAGCCTTTGGGGAAGGGTTCTCACAAGTGTTTTAGACTCTGAGATAGAAACCCTAGCACCTTTCTTATATGGCACTTGGCCAGTGGTCTGGTTGAGTCAACTGAGAGCAAGCTGGGATACTACCTCCCCTGAAAAAGTTGGAGTCTTGATGGAAACCAAGCAGTTTCCTTTTGGGTGATCTTCACTTTGTCACACTGAGGTCAGTGAAGTAGAAAATTACTTGATAATCTTGCAACTTTAGTGAACAACTAAGACTAACTTAGTTTTAAGGGTTTTTCACTGCACTCTAGAACAATATAATATTTTGGGGCTCATATAACTTGGTCATACAACAATATTGTGCTTGTATGATACATTTTCCAGTGTAATGCAAGATCCCATATGGTAAGAACTCTATCTTAGACATTTTTGGATTCACAATCTATAGAACAGTGTGTGGACCATAGTGACTGCTCAATAAATAGCAACAGCATGAATAATAAATAAATGAATAAATGCAAAAAGAATACATTGTTATATGTTACTATCACACTATTTACTGCAACTTATCATTTTCTAAGTTAAGAAATTGTGAAAAGTGCAGGAGACCTGAAATACATTATTTCTCATTGCATTGAATATTCTCAACCCCTCTATAAGAAATATTTTACCTTCATTTTCTCATTGATAAATGTTCAGCCTGATATTTTTAACTTTCATGCTTAAATTTAACCCAGGGACTCATGTATTTTGGGTGTCTGCTGAGCAACTATTTCTTGAGGGAAGGGAGGACGGGAGGGAAGGAGGAAAGGGAGAGATCCATATGTTTCAAAAGTCTTTTCTTTTGTTATTTTTAAAGATATACATGGACTCGATAAACATTTTTGGATGTAAGTTATTTGTAAAGGTGCAGTGAGCAAAGATTGTAATTGCATAGAAAACAGAGCCATTTACCCATACTCCCATGGGACTCTCAATCTAATGGGAGAAACTATGAATCGACAGGAGAAATAAAATAACTTTAAAATGTTTTATTACATTTTGGGATCAAAGAAAAAGAAGACGTTTAAAGATCACAAAACAAGGCCTTTTGGTACTGAATGTAAATCAACCCTCAGGAAAACTGTAGAATCAGAGATCAGTGAAGCCTGTTTTGATCTCCAACGACTTCCCTCCCAGTCTCTTTTCTCCCTTCAGGTCAGGTTTGTCTTCATCCACTATCCTTTGCCTTCTTCAGAATTCCCTTCTTAAAGGAACATATTCTCAGTATTAACATTCAAAGTGAATTTAAGTGATTGAGTTAATTCTTTGTGGTATGTAAGCATTTAAGCCTCATCTCCATCTGTGGAGTTCAAGGCATCAGCAAGGAAGTAGATGGCATTGATCTGTCACACTGAAGATATCATAATATATAGAGTCACATTTTCTGCTAACATATACACCTAAACTTAGTTAAGACAATACTTCAATTACTTTCATAATTTTGCTCATAAAAAAGTCAGAATTATAGATAAATTAGTGTAAATGTGCCTGATTATTTCCTTAAAATACATTCTTAGATTTAATCATCTCTAGGTAACATTTCTATAAATCCAAAAGTATTTCAAAATAAAAGGTTTAAAAATATTGTGACAAATTACATATATGTATGTATGTATGCACATACTCATACACAGTTACTTACACATTTCTTACACTTTTCTGAAAATTTCTTCTAATGAGTAAACTTACCATCCTATCAGAAAACTCCCAATAGAATCAAGTAAGTACTGCTGCATTTGTCTCTTAGGAAATATTCATAATATTTGAAGAAGAGTGAATGAAAGGGTATGCAAATGAAAGATGTTTATTTCAATAGCATAGTCAGAAATTCATATTATCTTGTGTTTCTTCTCTCTCTCTCCCACCCTGTACATCCATCTCCAGTGATATGTGCCTCTTTTGTTTCCCACATGAATAGCATATAAAGCCGATAGCTTCAGAGATGTATTCTTTCTGCTTGCATTCAACTCCCTTCATAGCTTCAGTAATGGAAAATCAGTGACACAAAATTACTGGTGCTGAGACCCTACATGGAAGCTATTGGACTCTGCTGAGACAAAATCATGTGTCAGGGGTCATGCATACGTGTCCTTTGACCCATCCTTTCATCTTTCAACCAGTCCCCACCTCCCTCTTCCCCTCTTAGTGCTGTTTGTCTGTTCCATGTTTCTATATCTCTGATTCTATTTTGCTCATTAGTTTATTTTGTTCATTAACTGACACTTACAAGTGAGATCATATGGTATTTGTCTTTCACCAATTGGCTTATTTCATTTAGCATAATAGTCTCCAGTTCCATCCATGCTGTCACAAAAAGGTAGGAATTCCTTCTTTCTTTCTGCTGTGTAGTATTCCATTATGTAAATGTACGACAGCTTTTTTATCTACCCATCTACTGATGTGCACTTAGGCTGTTTCTAAATCTTGGCTACTGTAAACAACACTGCTATGAACATAGGGGTGCATATATTCTTTTGAATTAGTGTTTCAAGGGTCTTAAGATATAAGAATTCTTAGGACAATGGTGTGGGGATTGACTGTGGGAATGGGGGCCAGGTTGGTTGGATGGAAGCAAAGGGGAAAATTGGGATAACTGTAATAGCATAAACAATAAAATTTTTTAAAGAAAAAAATTGGTATCTTTATGTTAAACATTCTCTGTTCTGCCTGCAGGACCTATCTTAGAATTTCTTATATTCATTTTTATTAAAGAGGATTTTAAATAAAACCTCCAACCTATTCTATAAGAAAAAATATGTATTATCATAACCTTTATAACACCTTCAAAAGCTCTTTGGGATACCAGCATGTGAGAAGCCTACAAAACTTAGAATTCTTTTTGACAGTTTCAGATGAAACAACTAAGCAGTGGTTCTAGAAGTCAAAGGATAAGCCCCCTGAGTTCGAAATCTGTGTCACTGGCCCTTGAATGGAAACCTTTGAACTCTGAGATATGTTTAATTTTCTTCCTTGTTCCTCTCTGAATCTCGGCTATCAAACTGGCAGTCGTTGTACAATTGTCTTTTCTTCTTTCTTTTGCCTTTTGTTATTAAAGGACAGTTACTTATTCATTGGAAGAAAGTACAATGAAAAGTGACTTCTTACCCTGGGAAAAAATAGGCTGTATACACATTTCTCTTCCTCTTCTTGGCTTTTTTAGATGAGAGTCAAAATGTCAGATGCTCTGCAAGAAATAAGTCATTGACTTGCACTCAAGCCCCCTATGAAGACAACGTTCTTGCAGGCGCAAAGCAACATCCTTTATCACTGACAAGTATCAGGCAGCAGAAGAAATCCATACATAGACCTAACAATTAAGTGAATTAGAAAGCAAATATGCAAAGAAATACAGAAGGGATCTTTACAGAGAGATGTTGTGACATATTTGAAGAATTTTCTCCCTAGATTATAGTATCTTTTGATAAATTTGAACACCTGTCCCCAAACCCCACAAGAATGAAGAGAAGGAACAAAATGTCTCAGAATGGTGTGCTGAAAGAAACCTGACATTTAACTATTTTTCTTATTGATCTATCACTTCCTTTCCATTTTTAAGGTCAGATAACTTGACCAAAAGATTTAGTCCCAATTGATTTGTAATTTGCTGACTATGACTTGAAAAATCACTTAAGGTTTATTTCTATTTTAATGTAGCTTAATTTGATGTGATGGTATTTGTCATAGATGTTTATTTTTGTTCCTGCCTAGAATTCATCCAGCCATGTTCTGACCATCACACAAATTTCCTCTGGAGAGCCACACCTTCCTTTGTAAGTATGACGTTCTGCTAGCTTAGGTCACTTCATCTTTTGCTTCAGAGGTAGACACCTGACTACCTAAGCAGCAGATTTTCCTGTTCACACTGATTGTTCAGTGATAGGTATAAGACACACTCAGAATACCTGAGAAACAATGAGAGATTGGTGAGAATTCTGGTCATGAAATCCTTGTCTTTCCCACTGAAACTGAGGCTTAGAATTTGTAAAATCAATGGCCACCTTTTATGCTGGAATGAGGTTTAAGTTTCCAAGGGCTACTGCATGAAACCAGACAATGAACCCAATAAAGTAGAAGAGAGACAAAATAAATCTTAACGGAATCCTTTGAGTTTCTGTATCCAGTCATGCCTCAAGATAGAATACTTTGGAAAATCTCAGTTGTATAAGCTGACAACTGCTTCTTTTAATGCTGAAACCATGTTATTAGTTAGGATATTTTTATGTGCAAGAGAAAATATGACTACAAAGGGCTATAAATACAAAATCCTATCTATTGGCTTACGTAGCTAAAATATATGAAGGTAGAAAGAGGTTTATAATTGTTTCACTTAGCTAGTCATGGTGCCATAAAAATCCGCTTTCCTTTTATTTCTTTTATCTAGTTTTCTTAATCCCAACTTCATATAAATACCATCTTCCTCATAGTAATAAAAAGGCCAGTGAAACCTGATTTATATGTTCCCTTGTCCAAGGCAAGAGTCATCCTCCTTTCCAGTAAGTCTGTCAGAAAACCATTTGTTTTCATAAAACACTACCTTTCCCTTTTATTAACCAAGTTTGTGCAATGCTGATTCTTACACAACCTCTGTGGCCATAGGAGTGCCAAGAGAGATGAGGTTAGACATAGATTTTCTAAAGCATTAATTGTGGTTTAAAGAAATCTGAGCTCATCCATCCACTTGCTAAAGTAGATCCATCTGCCCTCATTATATGAGGGGTACATGCTAGGCAGGGTGACAGGGATGTTGGTGAGACAGCAATGTTCTTCACAATCTGGCGGACATGCATTTTCTGTCGCTTGCAGTTTCCTGGTTGAAATTTGTAGATTACATTTAGGGCAAAAACTGGAAGCCACACTTGCTTTATGTTTGTATTTTCCTTCCTCTGACACAGAGTTTCAAGAAGCCCAGATAACCTAGGTGAGACAAAATGGTAGGACTGGGTACAGAAAGAAGCTTTTTGGAAAGTAGATTAGAGGGCTAATAAGACAGGAAGGTTTCCTGGGATCCATAAGCTGAGGTCAATCCTTGGACCTACCTGTACTCTCCCCTGTCCCTTGTCCAGCCGGATTCCTCTAAGAGATCCGGGAAGCTTCATCAGAGTTTCAGGTAGTCTCAAATCCTAGGAAGATTTGAAAGTGAATTTGTTAATAGAAATGCTAGCTTTTACATTCATACCTAAATCTTCTTCTATGAAACTGCTTTTGGGATGTGGGGTGTCCATCAGGGGGCCTATTGTACCAGTTAACCCTAACTTCTCTGGACACAGTGGGCTGGAATAAGGATACTCAATCCAGAGAATAAGAATTTGCACTAAGGAGCAAAGACACTCTTATTCTCTGATAGTGGAGGCAGAGGAGCTGAAATCATGATTAAGCAGAAATTATAAACTTCATGGAAGAAACAATCTACAGAAAGAAGAATGGCAAAGAGACATAAAGGAAAGTAAGAAGAAGGGATCTTGAGTCATGGAAGGAGGATGATGGAGAAAGAGACTGCCACTGACTCTCTTTTTCCTGTGAAATACAATTGTACTAAAGTCTCTAAACTCTGATAATACCTCCCCCTTCACTCTGTATAGGATTGCTAAAGCTCTTTAGCCAAATTAGATGGCATTTTCTTTTAATAATGAATAATCTTGATCTAGACAAAGCTGATAACAAATGTAAAATAGAAATGTGTAGAAGGTTGTTGCCTCTTGGTTCCTGGACAATCCTAAAGGGAAAAATAACGCTAATAGAATCAAGAGTCTTAGCTGGGAAAAAGTTGTAAAGTCATATAATTTATGGTCTAAAATAAACACAGACACTGGTATTTATTTTGCCAATAACATTTTATATGACCTTATTCAATTCTCATAACAACCACTTGCCATGTACATTATTAGCCTCATTTTTACAGATGAGAAACTAAGGCTCAAAGAGGCCTAATAACTTGCACAGAGGAAAGTGGTAAAGTAAAAAATTTCCTCCATATCACAGGAAGAGAATGACTCTATACCTTTTCTATTTTTTTCTGCCTTTCACAATAAACACTAGGAATCTACCTATGCCTAAGTATCTTTGTCAAACCAGATGTATTTTGCAATTGTATTATTTATATAGGAAATATGTAGCCTTCTATGCCAAGGGAATACCAAACAAAAGGCACATAGGTGTATGATGGGGTCATATTTGAGAGAATTATATAAAATTCTATTTCTAGAATAGAGGGTTCAGATACGGAGTGCTTTGCAGGTGAACTGGAGAGGTAGGAAGAGGGTCATTTCTTGGGTCCCTTTTGTAAGATTCTAATTTTTTTTTTTTGTAGATGATAGAAACTCAGGGATTTAAAGAAAGGTGTAGAGAAGTCATCATTAAACATACGAGTGTGTTGTTTCTGAGCTATAAACGCCACATCAAACATAACCATATGTACTTGGGGAGGCAAACAAACCTGTGCCTTGCAAGTTTGTTATAAGAAAAAGAGAAAGCTAAAATAATGCAACACTATCTCTATCCATTGAACTTTGTTTTGCTGTGGACTTCGGGGATAGGCCCATATACATGTGATATTGCTACAATACTCACAAGTGAATCCAGGCCTTTTTTTCTGGATAAATATTTTGCATTCTTTCAATACATTTCTTAGCAATTGTATGCAATGAGATTGCTGACAGAGTAAGGGTCCACCTCAGGAGCACATCTGAAAATATTTTGCTTTCAAAACTCAGGTAACCCGGGCATTCAATTCCCATTTAGTCTGCAAGCTGATTACTTGGGCACTGCCTCTCTAGACACTGGCGGGTATGTGGATGGATGGTGTTAATTTCAGATGAGGAAATCTGGTAATGCTGCCCTGAACTCCATCAACAAGGTCAGGCATCTGTGAGAGCTGGGACCCGCCAGGAGCACACGTGCCTTTGTATTCAGTCTGGCACGTTCTTTTGTGTTCTGTTTAGAGATTTCTTTAAAGAAATTTTATATGTATCAGAAGATACGGTAAACATTATTCCCAAGTCTGAATTTTCTATGATTCCCAACAACTGAAAAAGCAGAGGGTTTCCTTGGTTTGATTAGAGAGCAGGCTGTCATCAGGCTAGGAAGCATCAGCTGTCTGGACTAGAACTGAAATCTGTGTTTTCAGGACAGCTGGTCAGACTGGCATTTATGCTCTTGAAAGAAGATCTCATTCCTATAAAAACTGTGAACTGGATGACATGTCTTAGGACACTTCCTAATTTCTTTTCACTCCTCCATGCCCTGTGATTCTTCTCGTCCCCTCATGATTTAATTGTCTTAAATAACTGAAAGACGCCTGACCTCAGCATTATCATCATCTAATCAAAATCAACCAATATTTCTTAAGCAGCAATTATGTACAAAGGTGTTTTAATTACTGTGGGAAAATAAGGTCACTGTCCTTAAAGAGTTTTTAATTTAGATGAGGAGATAGACATTTACAAAAGTAAAGCATAATAACAGTAGAAGGTAAAAAGCTACTACTATGTAGCTCTTTGGCACTAATTCCCTTCCTACCCAGAGACTGCAAGATATTCAATGGGAAATGGCCACATAAAGCAATCAAAATTTATAGCTAGTATTATATCCCCTAATCCCACTGTCACCAACATGGAAAATGATGGAGCGAAGATTCAGAAATGAATCCAAGGTATTGGGCTTGGATGACAGAGTCAATTACTGCATTCTTCACAAAGATGGGAAGTAAACAAAGGGAGCTATATTTTGAAGGAAAAATGAATGTCTAAAAAAACTGCTCAGATGGCATTTCTCACTCACCTACTCAAAAAATGCTCATGACTTTGTGCAGTCTGCTTATTGAGTTTGGTAGAGCAAAACTATTACCTGTACATCATGCTAGGGAGTGGAGACACAAGATTTAATAAATCATACTCTCTGCCCTTGAACTCAGTGTGAGTAGAGGAGAAGTCGTGAGAGTGGATGAATTCCTCAAGGAGAAGAGTGTCATGGATCAAGCAAAGGTGAACTCTCGGGAAGCTAACACGCCAGCCTTCTAGAACAGCATCAGCAGAGAAAACTCACCGATGCTAGAGCAGCAGCAAGTGCAGTAGCAAACCTGCTGTGGCTCTTCCCATTCTGCGACAGCACACAAAAGTCTGAGCAGGTTGCACATTAGACTCCTGCAGAGGGACCCTGGTCATTGGTCTGGGGGGCTTCTAAGCTTCGTGACTAGGGAGGTGCCAGCATTCCCATGGCATGATCAGGGACTGAGATCCAACAACAGTGTGATATGGCAGAACCTTGGCTCCAAGCTTAATCCAACATAGCGCTCATTGGCTGAGAGAACATCACAGCCCTCCCTCCTCCAGGATGATCAGGAAGCTGAGGTCCCAGCCTTGCCAATACAGCTATAATTCTAGCAGAATTCAGTTCTGTCACTCCAGTATTCATGGCTGGGGGAGGTTCAGCTCCTCCACTGGTTCGACCAGGGACTGGGCACAAGCCAGTGAGCATGTAATGTGGTTATAGCTACTTGCCCTGGTGGAACTGCTGTCCTGAACCGATGAAGCAGTCCTCTTCCCGGGAAGATTGCCTGTGACGATTCGGCATAGCCAGCTTCTGTGACGCTTTGTAGCAGCCAGGCTAGAGAGAATCAGTCTTGTAAAAGTTAGTCCTAACCTTCAAATGTTAAGAGAGCAGAAACCTGATTTGGGAAATGTTAAATTTAGGGGCAGGAGAAGGCAGAATTACCCAGAGACAGACAAATTATCCAAAAAATAGTATTAGGTAAATGAGACTATTTGGGGCTACAGAGGAAGAGCAAGATGAATTTCAGGTTAGGAGGGCTATTTAAATTGCCAGATGCTTCTAAGCCTTTAGGGAGAACGGAGTGTAAACAAGAGAGGCAAGATTATTTTAAAAGGCTATATTAGTGACTATACTTACATAAATGTGCACAATCAGAAACCAGATTAAAAATTATTAAGAAATGAAGAAGTGATATGAAAGGAAGCATGGAAAAAGCAGAGGGATGGCAGGAAATAGCTGAGATAGGAAGGAGTAACAAATATTTTTTTTCTTACACAGAGATACCCTAAGCATGTGTGAAAGGGGCTTCAGAGGGTTGAAAAAAGTTAAGAATGTAATTTGGACTAAGAGGTGTGGGGATGATGGGATGGGGTGCTGGATAGAGGGAATAAAGGGGGAGATATGGGGCAACTGTAGTAGCATATTCAATAAAATATACAAAAAAAAAGTGAAAAAAAAAGAATGTAATTTGTGCTCTCTGCCAAATGGTTTCTAGTTCTTATGAGTCACTGCATGGTAAAATTAAAAGATATTAATAAAGACTAATATCAGGTAATTGATGTCATTTAACTAAGGCTAGTTTTATGACTCTGAAAGTCTAAGTCCTGAGAATATACTAATGGTGGCTTGCTTGTCAGTCATCAAGCCAGCTAAGAGTGTTGTAGTCTGGTTAAGTCACTTTTCCATCCTTCATATTTCAACTTCAATCTGTTCCTCTTCTCATATCCCAGTTCTATCTCTACACGACAGTGTTCGCATACATCTTTTCCTCAACCAGTCAGAACAATTGTGGTCAAAATCAGTAGTGAATAAACTCGATGGGGAGTTTTCTCTCTTCCTATGATAATATATACCTAGCTTCTATTATTCACAAAGGAAAGAACCAAGGGAAAATAGACTGACACTTTTTTTACTAGAGGCTACATACAATACAAATGTAATATTATACTTGTAACAGTTTTTGATGTGTAATATTCAGATCTAAATAAGAAAACCAAGGTAGAGAAAATTTAAGAACATTTTAGAATCACAAGAAAGGTGAATGACTATACCAGCACTAAACAACCAGATGTTTTGGATTCTTTTTTAGTTTTCTAACCTCTTCTGTTGATATTCAGTTGAAAATGGCTCATTTCCAAGATGCAAAAATGATCTCATCCCAGAATTTGAGCCTTCTATATTTGGTGGATTTTTTTCTACTCTGGATATTTTTATTTTGAGACTTGATAGACCTCTTTAAGATATGTTTATGCAAAGCCTTATCTAGTCGTCAGCCCTGGTAATTGAGTGCCAACATCAATCAAAATAATAGCCCGATGTTATGCAGAGACATCAACCTGGTGACTGTTTTTTTTCTTCTGTTCATTTTTTAACATATCGTTCTGAAACACACACATACATACACTCACACACATCAGATCAACTCATACAAAATATATTTATAAATTACATCGTATTGAGCAAAAGGAGCTAAGCTCTTTCCTGTTTTCTCTGATCACTAGAAAGATTCTCAGCGCATGCTGAAGGTAAAGATTTTCATAGATCTATATATGGGACTCAGACAACAATAGCTAGAGCCAGTAATAATTATATTCAGAGAGCAGATGTATGGTCTAATTCACACCATTATTTTCTTTCTCAAGATTAAAGATGCCTGGGTTTTAAAATACATGGCCATTCATCCTATGGTGGTCTACCTTGCTATTTTGAAGATCATAGGCTCCTAGCATGCTGAAGCTGGAACTCATGAATATATTATGGCACATCTTTTTGGTGGCAGAGATGGAGAGTATTGGGTCCATATGGACCTGCATTCATTGCAAAGCACAAGACGAGGAAACTATCCACTATCTTTCTCTGGTCCTATTACTCAAAGAAACTTTACCCAATTAGCATTAAACTAAGTATAAAAATAAAGAAGTGTTGTTCCAAAAGTCCATTTGAGTCTTTTCCTTAAAGAAAAATGTTTATAACACAAGGAGTATCATGACCTGAAAAATTCAAATATCTGAGCTCTTGAAATGATTACCATATCACACCGATGCTACCTCACAGATATTCAGAATATAGGCCTTTCACACTTCCCATGGGTTAGGATTACTGTAACAGTTCCCTACTTGTTCATCTTCAGTCTTGCCAGCCTTGCCTCTGCACATCTATGTCAACGTGTGCCATTGAAGTTGGCACTATTCCTGGGACAGGCAAACCTCGTACTTGGGTCTACATTTTAGCACATGACTAAAATGTGCATTTTTGCTTATCAACCGATGATATTTTCTACTAACTCTTTAGGAATCAGTTCAAATATTGAAAAGAGAGTTTTGTAAGATTTTATCTATAGGGTCACATTTTCAACTCCATTTTTTCCTATTTTCTTTTGTGACTTTGATAACTACTCAACAGATAATGATAAGATAATGTAGCTATAAATTAATCATGGGCTCTGGAGAAAAATATTTCTAATACCTAAACCCTTATGAAGTGATTATATTTTAGTCAATGTAGATCTTTTGTTCCAAGGTAGGTATCTTGTAGATAATGCATATGCAGGTCATGTTTTCTTATCCATTCTGCTACTCTGTGTCTTTTGAGTGGAGCATTTAATCCATTTACATTTAAGGTTATTATGATAGGTACTTGTTCATTGCCATTTTTTCCCCTTTGTACCTGTGTTCCTCTCTCTCTTTTTCTTCATCTTCTTAAAGCAGTCCCTTTAGCATCTCTTGCAATGCTGATTTGATGGAGGTGTATTCTTTTAAACTTTTTTTTTTTTTGATCTGGGAAACTCCTTATTTTGCTTTCCATTTTAAATAAGAAACTTGCTAGGTAGAGTAGCCTTGGTTGCAGGCTTTTGCTTTTCATTACTTAGAATATATCTTGCCTTTCCCTTCTGGCTTGTGTTTCTGTTGAGTATTCAGCTGATAGCCATATTGGAGTGCCCTTGTATGTTACTAGCTGTTTCTCCCTTTCTGCCTTTAAGATTCACTTTGTCTTTAAATTTTGCCATTTCAATTATGATGTGTCTTGGAGTGGGCCTCTTTGGGTTCATCTTGATGGGGGCCCTCTATGCTTCCTAGAGTTGCATGACTTTTTCTCTCATCAAATTAAGGAAGTTTCCTGTCATTACTTTTTCAAACAGGTTTTCTACCCCTTGCTCCTCTCCTTCTCCTTCTGGCATCCCTATAATATGGATATTATTGTTTCTTGTTGTCCTGTAGCTCCCTTAACCCCTCTTCATTCTTTTTTGAATCTTTTTTCATTTCGTTGCTATGTTTAGGAATTTTTTTTCTACCTTGTCCTCCAGCTCACGGATTCAATCCTTTCCTTCATCTAGCCTGCTTTTAATTCCTTCTACTCTGTTCTTCACTTCATATATTGTATTCTTCATTTCCTCCTGGCTCTTATTGATAGTTTCTATGTCCTTTTTCATGCTAGTATAGTCACAGTTAGGTACCTTGTGGGTTCCCTGATGTTCTTTGTAGTTCTCACTGAGCTCCTTGAGCATCCTTATAACCATTATTTTGAACTCAGTGTCTGATAGTTTTCTTGCCTTTATTTCATTTAGAACTCTTTCTGGAGATTCCTCCCTTCCTTTTGATTGGAGGTTGCTTCTTGGTCTCCCTGTTTTAGATGACTTTTGTTGTTTGTTTCTGCTTCTTAGACTGATCTGCTTTGACTCTCTGTTTTCATGGTGTGGCCTTATGTGGTTGGAGACCTGTGAGATTTGAGGGTGCAGCCTCATTGATTTCCTGAACTCGAAGCTCCTTTATGGCATCTATGTGGGATTTATGGTTGTGACTGAATTTTGATTGTTGTTGGGTCATTACTTGGTGGGTCCTTTCCTCTAGCTGCTTGACTGGGAGTCACTCTGCCTACCATATCTTGTATGCTGTTGTATGGGTGCTGCCAGAACAAAACAAAACAGCCCAGGAAGCAAACCCATACTTGAAAAAAATAACCCTCACCCATAATCACACTATCAGCAGTGAATGAGCCAATATTAATAAAAGTATAAAGAGATTAAGACTATTATAAAAAGGAAAAATGAGTATGAGATGGTTAACTAAAAGAAAAATGACTTTGAAAGGGTGGAGGGAGGAGCAATAATAAGAGTAAGGAATAGGGACAAGGTGAAAAGAGAAAGAAAAATTTTTTACATTGTAAATAAAAAAAGGAAAAAGGCAGAATGGAGAAACAGAGGGAAGTATATAGTATTAGGTTTAAGTAGAAATTACATTATATATACATATATATATATATAATGTATATATATATATGAGAGAGAAAAAAAATATGGGAACCATATAGGAGAAAAAGATCCACCACAGCACTAACAACAACAAATGAGCAAAGATTAATACAGGTGGGATGAGAATAAGAGGGTAAAAAGAAAGAAAGAAAGGCTTAAGGGATGTCTACAGGAAAGAGAAGTAATTCTGAGAGGATAGAAGAAGAAGGACTACTAAGAGTGAGGAATGAAAACCAGGCTAAGATAAGGAAAAATTAAAATTTAAAATGAAAAATGAAAGGGCAGTAGGAAGGAGAAATGGCATAGGAGAAGAGAATGGTAAAATTTGAGATTTGAAATACCAAAATAGTAAAGACCTAGAAATAAAGTTGAAGAAATGCAACAACCACCACCATACCCACAACCAATGAGCAAAGACTGATAAAGGCACAGAGAGCATAATGGTATTGTAAGAACAGGAGAAAGAATGTGAAAAGACGAATGACAAGAAAAACAGTTTTGAGAGACTGGAGTGGGGAGAAACAGTAAGAGTGTGAAATGGAAACAAGTCATAGCAAGAGAGAAAATAAAATTTAAATTGAAAACAAGAAGAGGAAAGAAGAAGGTATAATGCAGTAAGAGAAGGGAGGAGCAAAATATGAGATTTGAAATAAACTATAATATAAAAATTAGTGCCCTAACAGGCACAAACTTAAAAGATAAGAAATGAATGTTAAAAAGATATGCAGGAGAGAAAATAATGCAAATCATGAAGAGGAACACAGTGGAATTCATCTCAGCAGAATCTATTGTTTACCACTGTCTTCTCTTTCTGGATCCACCCCTGGTGATGTCATATGGTGTCCCAGCCTGGCCCTAGGTAGCCGGTTCAAGGCTACCAGTGATCCACAGTCTGCAGCTGTCTCCTTCAGTTGTTAATCTAGTCAGTCTGTAATCAGCAGTCAGGTTTAAACGCCATAGGGTGGGGCTAAGTAATTCCTGCGGACAGGGCTAGAACTTCCTCTCAGGCTGATTTCACTTGGAGGGGACTGCTCTGCCTGAGCTAGATGGCTCCTGAAGTATGGGGAATGACTCAGCACAGGATTCCTGGAGAGTGCTCGCTCAGTTCTCATCCCGAAGCCAGCAGCTCCAGGCTCTCCTCAAGCCTCTCTAGCCCTCCCTCTGCCTGAGCCCACAGTAAGTGGCTGCTAATGGAATTGTGTGTATTGGCCCTTTAAGAGGCTCTCTGTGTGTCAAGCCATTTCTTCCTGGCAGAAAGAAACCCCACTGCTTTTCATAGCTTGATCCTTTCTTATCTAGGTTCCTTTCTGGCTCTGGCGCTGTAGACTGGGGAGGCCAGCTTGAGGTTTTGACCCCATACTTCTCAGGGGGCGACTCTAGCTGCTGAAATTTCTCTCTGGCACTTCAGCTGCCAACTGTGGGAGCACAGCCAGACCTCTCATGTCTCCTCTGCACTACGTACCAGCTACATTGTGGTGAATTGTTTTCTTCTGTCTGTCTGTGGTTATAAGGCTTCTCTCTGGTTATTGTTCAGTCAGTTTTTCTGGGAGATTTCTCAGTAATTTGGTTGTAATTCCAGATTGGTCCTGGGAGGAGGTTAGTGTAGTTTCCACTTACTCCTCTGCCATCTTGGATCTCTCTGAATACAAATTGTTGAGTTAAATCTGTTGAGGTTAATGAGAAAATTTTGTATTTTCTCAATGATAACAAAAGTTTATTTTTTCTAAATTTGCATATGTGTCTATATACATAAACATATACACACACTCTCACACTCATATAATACAGATAAAGATCCTTGTCCTTCACTCTCTTTTAGTCTTTGATGCCCATATACAGCTATAAAATCATATTGTTCATATTCAAAGAGACAAAATTACATAATGATTGAAGGTATGGGTTTTGGATTCACACTGTCAATGTTCAGACTCGGCTCTTGCATTTTAAATATATATTATCTGCTTTAGTTATTTTTATCTATAAAATGGTACTAAAAATAAAAACTACACCAGAGTGTATAGTTAGGATTAAATAAAATAATGTATTTAAGTCATTCTTGAAAATTAACAGGATTGGAAGACTTACACTATCTGATTCCAAAACTTCCTGTAAAGCTACAGTGTGATATTCAGATATGATAGACATCAAAATCACAATCTGGAGTGGTTAGAAATAAACTCACACTTACATGATCAAATGAGTTTTGACAAAGGTGACAAGACAATACAATACAATTAGAGAATATATATTCATTTTAATAAACAGTATTAAAATAACAATATCTATGAGGAGAAACAATGAACCTTGATGCTTGCCTCATACCATACACAAAAATGATCTGAAACAGATGATAGACCTAAATAAAAAAACTAAAACTATTAAACACCTAGAAAAAAAGCACTATAAGAACATCTTCAAGATGTTGAATTAAAACAATATTTTAAACAAGATGCAAATATGTACAAAAGAGAAAACAAAATAATAAAATAGAATTCATTCAAATTAAAACTCTTTGAAAAACACAGTTAAAAAATGAAAAAGCAAGTCACAAACTTGGAGGAAATGCTTATACAATACATAACTAACTGAGAGGGCTGTATTGAGAATGTATAAAGAACACTTACAATGTAATATTCAAAAGATAACCCCCCCAAAATTCAAAAAATGAAAACACATAAAAGTTGAGCACATATTTCACAAAGAAGATATATGATGGCAAATAGAATATGAACTGGTATTAAACATCACTTTTTATTAGAGAAATGTGATTTAAATCATAATAAAAACATTACACATCTATTAGGATGACTAAATTTAATAATACCTAGTGTTGGTAGAGATTTAGAATAATTTAAATTCTCATGCATTACTGGTGGAAATGCAAAATGGTATAATCTCTTTAGAAACAGATATTTTAGTACCTTAGCTAGTTAAACATACACTTGGGACTTTGCAACCCCTTTCTTAGCTATTTACCCAGGAAAATTAACATCATATGTTTACCCAAAGATTTGTTTACTGATAGACTTGCATGCAAATGCTCATAGTATTATTAAGCATAACAGCCCCAAATTGTAAACTACCCAAATGTCCATAGACTTGCACATATGTAAACAAATAGTTTTATATCCATACTATCCAGTACAATTCAACCATAAAAATTAACAAAATATTGATACATGCACAATTTAGAGAAATTTTGAACTCAACGTGGATAAAGTCAAATACAATAGATAACATACAATATGATTCAAATTCATATGAAATTCTCAAAAAGGCAAGATTATTGTGACAGAAATCAGAGTAGTGGTTCTCTGAGAACTGGTATTGGGTAAGAGGAATAAAAACAAATATGTTCAAGAAAACATTTTATGCTGATAGAATTGTTCTATATCTTGATTTTGGTAATTGGGGAATTACCAAAAATTCCCCAATTTGCACATTTAAACTCAAGATTGTACACTAAAATTGTACCTAATGTAAATTACACCTTAATAAGTTAGAAATAAATAAAGTACCTCTAACAGTGCCTGGCACATAATAGACAGTCAGAGTTAATTCTCATTATTGTTGTGGTGTACTAAAAAAGTCACTTCTTGTTAATCCCTAAAGTTTATATATCATGGCAAATAACTGATTCAATTGGGGCAGAGGTGGTAAATGCTAGGCAGTCTTGTGAAATCTAAACATTTTTCAGCTTTTCTGGAACATAAACATTGTTGAAGAACTGATAGTTGTATATACAGTGTGGGCAAAAGCAGGTTTGTAGTTGTTCATGTGAAAAAATATACAATACAAGAATAAATAATAATATAAGAATAAACCTACTTTTTCCTACCCCTATACCCTTAGTCTCTTTCTTAGTAATAACACCATGGTTTTTTAGCTGGATGCTGGTCTCCCTGAATAAAAATTACATTTCAACTTTCCTTTCAGACCCTTCTTTACTCTGGCTTATAGCCCACTCATCTCAGTTTTCTCCTACTCTTCTCCACCTCTAAATGTCAGTGTGAGGCAACACTTGGTCTTCAAAGTTCTTCATTTTCTATCCATCTGGCTTATTCACTCAGTCCCCTCTTGTGGCTATGCGATTGTCCCCTCAGTGAGTGCTTCCCTGCACATCTCACCTGACATTTCAAGCCTGTCTCCATCTCCTCTCCTGGTTTGTTCTCCTCCTTTCCTCATACCAGTACATAACACACTATAGATTTTACTTCTGTGTCCTTTTTATTTTCCTTTCTCCTCTATCTAAACATAAATTTCATGAGATAGATATTATGGTCTTGTTCACTGCCGTTTCCCCGTCTCTCAGAATGGTGCCTTGTAAGTGGTATATCCTGGGGGCCAAATACAAAATGCGTTGCATGTTCGTACTCAGTTTCTCTCAGTAAAAATTTGTTGAATAAATAAATTGAATATGTAGAAAGTGTATGTATAAGGTTGTAGAAAAGTTTCCTAAGAGTTGGGTGAGCGATAATCTTTGCCACTTTTCTCCCATCCCCGTTCTTTTTCCCTGCTGGTTGGGATACACACCTGATGTCTCAAGTGGAGATAGCCATTGAGGACTGAGAGTTAGAATCCATTTTTAAGGACTGTGAAGCAATTAAACTGATGAAGACCAGATTCATGGCTCTACAAAGCCAACATACGGTGTCTCATTATCAGACAAAAATAAACCATATCTTGTTCAAAACACTGTTATGTTGGGATTTCAATTATAACTAAGTTAGTTTTTATGGATGGAAATGTTATAAAATACATACCTTAGTTGGGGTAATGTCATACCCAATTTCTTGGGATTTTCTCATCCTCTATCGCTGTGACATTCAATATTTTATCTGGGGTTGTAAACATGGGTTCAGCAAGATATATAAAGCCTAGAAATATATGTTTTTGACCAATAAAGAACTTTAGAAAGATTTTTTTTGCTATTAAAAGTCAAGAATTATACATAAAATCTGGCGTTTTTGGAACTCAAATTTATCATGTTATAAGTGTTAGAGCTGTGTCTACGTGGAGCAGATGTTCTTCAGTTTGTCAATATCTTCACACCTCCCTGTGAATTCATATTATTCATCATACCTAACCTGTTTCATTCATTCATATTTTAGCCTGACCTCTGAAGGCATTTGAATTTATAACTACCAGTTTAGGAAAGAAATATATTAGTTGTATTATGCAAAGCTTCACACATAAGATGCTATCAGTTGTTCTTTCTCATATTCAACCTGTAATTTTGATCTGTTACCATTTCAAATAAATGGGATTATGGTGATTAGAAGAACTGTCAAAGTCCTTACATTTTAGAAGTAGAAGACAGACAATAAGGAATAACAACAACAAAAGAAATGTAGCTACAGTAGATAAATTTTGATAGTTCGAAGTGTTATGAAGCTAGGGAACAAAGTGTGGAGAGAGAGAGAGATTGCTGTAAGGAGCAGGGTACTGTAGACTAGATTATCAGGATGACCTTTCTGAAGGGAAGCCATTTGAAATGAGACTCGAATAACAACCAAGAACTGGCTATTCAAGATCCAAAGGAAGCTTATTTCAGGCAGAAAGAATGGCAAAAATAAATAATTTGAAGTAAAACAATTGGACTGTTTGAGGAGCAGAAAGATGACTGGTTTGGAAGGAATATAGCCAGGGAGAGGGTGGTCTCGGATAAGGCTGGAGAAGAAGGTAGGGTTCCTGTTGTCTAAGGCTTTTGGGATCTTAGCTACCTAAAATTCTCCCTGATTTTCCTAGGATTATAAAAATGTCAAGAAGAAATCCCCGCTTTTCCTTTATTTTCATGAAATTTTAATTTTAAAAAAATGAAAAAGAAGAAAAAAACTGTTGGTTGTGGAAATGGATCTGCAACGATCTTACAGACTGATCAATTATCTTAGGTATAACTAATGTAGGAAAAATACTGGCCATTACATATTCACTATATGGACATAGCAGACTGTTAAGATGTACATATACTTCTGTTCAGAGTCTTCCAGTCTTACGTGTTGCTTTCTTTAAGAGATGCTGCAAGTCATTTAGTTAATGAATCTCAGGAAGTACATAGACTGATACTCATCTCTTAATCATGTAACCCAAGAAAATATTTAAAGCATATGTTCTGCTTAAGTATCTAAATGAAAACTGAAAGCCACAGTCAACAAATTCAATGATGTATCAGTAGTTTTAACAGGATGGTTGAGTGGTCTCTTATTGCCACCTAACCACAAATGCACACACATTCAGGAACACACACACTATAGATTTTATTTTAAAACTGAAGTCTAATTTTATTGATGGCAAAACTTCTTTCTAAAGAGTAAGTTAATTTTTAAAAGCATTAGCATTTTTCATTAAATAAGCAAGTTGTTCTTGATTTGTGTATTTAAAAAATATGAGTTAAAATTCATGAAATTTTGGCATGTACCTTGTGTGTAGAGCATCCGTGTGGGAGAATAACCATCCTTAACTAAAGAAACAACATGTCACAAAAAATCAGAGCTGAGCCCTGAGAAATGTTCCCTCACATGCCAGCATTATACAAAACCACCACCAAGTTTTCTGCAGTCTGCATAATATGCTGGTAATTAACCTTACAAACTTATTTTCTGAACAACTCTCACAGCTGATAAATGCAGTTAAGGGCAAAATCCAGCAAGGTTATTGAATAATAATCAGTGCACCCAGGATGAAAAATAACCCACCTTCTTCTAAAATAAGATATGAATAGACTTTACTCTTGTAATTAATGTTACTGCATTTTGCATGAAGATGGGATATTTTTCATTCAAAGCCCATGTGTTAATTTTCCTTTATAGGTAAGCCAAAAACCTTGACTCTTGTCATCAGACCTTTGGCATCTCCTTCTGTTTCAGTCTTGGGTCTCTGCCAATGTGCAACTACTCTGTATTTGAACTTCATGCTGGGGTTGGGGCACAGATATTCACCAGAAACATTAATTTTGTTTTCAATCAGATACAGATTAAAAGAAGCCACATTAAAACCAAATGCTACCCTATTAACAAAGCATATGCCAAATGTTCATCTGAAAGACAAGGAACCTTAAAACCTGGCATGAATGAAAGCTAAAAATAAGAGCTATTGTAGGGGAGTGACGGTTGGGGCAAGGTAGTACTGAGTACTGATATCTTACAATATTCTTCCTAAGTTGCAGTGATTTTCAAATCTACAAATGACTTTGGACAATTGATTAGGGGACCCATTAGTGCTCTAGTCCAGCCTGTACCTGGCTGGTGATAAGACCTTAACAGTCTCGCTTAACTTCCAAGAGTCTTAATTTCTTTATCTGCACAAAATGGAAATTGGTCTTGAAAAAACCCAATGGGTTTTTAAAAAAACTAAAATTTTTATGACTTTGAGAAGATTCTGTTGTTTTCTTGCTTTTTTTTGAAATATAAGTTAAAAATCATTTGCTAAGGTGATGTGTGTAGGAGGTCAGGAGGTGCGTGTGTGTGTGTGTGTGTGTGTGTTGTGACTAATGCTGACTGTTTTTACCTAAATTTCTAGCTTTAGTTGTGTCTCTGTGGCTTGCCATTATCCATGGGATAAAGGTATTAGCATGGGTGACAAGATCATAGAGAACTAAATCATAAGTACATTCCAGACTCATCTACTTCCTGTTGTAAATCTTCACTTTGCATTCTACAATACTGCACTACATATATTTTCTTGAATGTGCTAGTCTGTTTTTCCTATGTTGCTCATACCCTTTTTCACCAAATCTGCTTACCTGAAAAATTTCTATTTGTAATCAAAAGCCCAGTTCAAGCATAACCTCTTCTGTACAGTCTCTATTGTCTCAAATACAGTTACTTACTTTCTCCTCCATACTACCCTTTGCCTCTTTTCTCTCTTCTGCCTTTTATATTTATCACAGTTATTATATTTGACTCTTCATGAAAAAAGGCATATTATGTTACATACATTACCTAACACTATGACTTATACATATATAAGGAAATGTTTAGTAAGCGTGAATGAAATTTAAATCATTGAACTTTATGGTTTTTTAGTGCACCTACTTTATATGTGCTAAATATTGTTCTTACTTAATAGTTTGAGAATTACATAATATTTTTGTTGGCAAGTTTAGTATAATAATTTAAAACAATAAATTACTCTTTGTTCAATGATAGCTATGAAGTAAAAATTATAACACAGGTAAATAATTTCTGCACTGTAATAGGAAGACATTGTATGTTTTCTGATTATTTTTTCAATGTAACTAAACATCCAAAATTATAATCTGTGCCTGAGCGTATATGAACACAATTTTGAAATGGGATAATTAGGACAAATTTTGTAAGCTACTCTTATAAATGTCAGGTCAGTAGTTTTAGATCCTATGATTTGTGGAAATTCAGTACATAGCATTCCTTATTTTACTGTGCTTCACAGATGTGGTTTTACAAATTAAATCCAAGACCCTCTACTAGCAAAAAGATCATGACTCGCTTTATTGTGGTGGCCTGAAACCAAACCCACAATATCCCGGAGGTATGCCTGTATTGGTTCATGACCAATGTGTCTAGTTAAATTTCTAGGTTCTTTTTGTTTTACCTGATAATCACTGAGCACAAAACAAATATTGCTCCTTTGTGTTTTTAGAAATAAGTAATCTTTTGAGAAATAAGAAGACAGATAAAGATAGAGGTAGGTAGATCTATAGGGTATATAGGTGATCTGTTCAAAATAAGTCCAGCCATTGTTAATATAATAAGAACGGTTCACACGTCATCCATGTAACCTGTCAGCCAAGAGGAATGGACTGGAATGTGTGTGCATGAACAGTGACGACTTCACTGTACTAGTCAGTGGGGGCAGTAGATGCCTTTGAGTGAATACATACTGTGTAGCCATTGCACTCAAATCGACTGACTGAGTAGAGCAACAAATCTGCATTGGATTTTGTGTGAAGCTTGAATATTCCTCCATGGAAACTATTTGGATGATTCAGAAAGCTGCAGCAATGGGGAACTTGTGACTGACAGCTTTATCGCAACAATGTGCCTGCTTATGTATCATGTCTTGTATAGAGTTTTTTGGCAAAACATCAAATTACCCAGGTGACTCAGGCCCCCTATAGCCCATATTTGGTGCCCCTCAACCTCTGGCTTTTCCCAAAGCCAAAATCACTTTTGAAAGGGAAGAGGTTTCACACCATTGATGAGATTCAGGAAAATAACAATAGGACAGCTGATGGTGATTGGGAGACCTGTGTGAGGTCCCACGGTGCCTAATAATGTCCCATGGGGCATTATTCAAGCCCCAGAAGCCTCCTGTATAGGCTTTTTTTTTCTGATCACTGTAAAATTGCCTTTCAAAAATATTAAACCGATTAATATGAGTAATCAAATAGTATTTGAGACTGCCAGGTTCCCACATCCTCTCCAACACAGAATATTATCATATTCTTAATGTTTGACAATTTGATAGGTGAAATGAGAATCATGGGTTGTTAACTTGCATTTTTTTGGTTCTTAATGAGTTAGAGGATTTTATCATACACATTTTTCTGTAACTTATATGTTATTATCCTTGTTCATTTTCCTACTGAATTTTTTTATTTGTAGGAATTCTTTGTATTTTATGTATGTTAGCCCTTTGTTGGCTGTTATATATGATTCAAATATTTTTTTTCCTTTGTCATTTGTCTTTTAACTGTATGCTACCTTTTAAATTTAAAAAGTTCCATATATTTGAAGGGGACAGGAGTCATTTTTCTGTGTACAATGTTCCTTCTATCTTGTATCTTCTTCAAGAAATGTCTCAATTTTTCATAGTATGTGGCTGGATGCTTCCTGGACAGATGTTCATATACTTATTAAATCAGCAAACATTTCAAAATTATTGTTATTGTGGTGTGATTTTTTAAATTTTGCTTACTCTTATTCATTGACTTTTCATTATTTACATATTTTCCTATATTAAAAATATGCCCAGGAAACTCATACCCTCATAACCACAGGGTTATTTTGAGAGGAAGTGAAAAGGAGTGATGATATTGAGAGTAACAAATATTTGTTGGGTTTGCTTTGTTTTTGGTATTGTTTTTTGTACTACAGGGTCAGCTAAATAGAATTGATCACTCTCTCCTTTGTAACTCTTGTACTTATAAAATGAGATTGTGTTTAGGTATCACATGCTTGCCTTTCTTTTAAAGAAGGGTTGTAAGATAATTATCTTTATTACTATCAACTAACATAAAGCTAGATATATAGGAGATATTCAATAAAGTCTATTCAGTGAACAGATGGATGGATGGATGGCTGGTTGGTTGGTTGGCTGGCTGGCTAGCTGGATGGATGGATAGTTGTATTATTGAATGAATAATAGCAGAAATGATTGACTGCTTAGTTCACTGATGCATGGGGGTAATTTAAAGAGTGACTGAATAACTGGTAATGTATATGGTATCCCGGGGTCTGTGTGTTCAAGATATTTCAGATTTTATCTTTAGTTTTTTAATCTTTCCCAGATGGCCTTGTACAGCCAAGCTCATAAAAATTGATGAAAAATTGAATGCTAATTTAATAACTTACAAAAAAGAATATAACTGCTAAGCAGACAAGCTTTATAGTTCCCTTGATCAACTTATTTTTCTTGGAGAAAATCATATGGGAAACTAAAATAGAAAGACAAGCATGCTTGTGTAGGTAAGTTATTATAATGTCAAATCATGTTCTGTCAAAGGAATAGTTCAGAGTCGGCACTGTCAAATTTGCTCTCTGTTAGAGCCTCCTTTTCCCAGCTAACCAATATTATTCTTATCAACTCACTTCCCAATTTCTGAGCTAATATCGAATGACACTTAAACACTAATTTTCTTTAATATATTTCTCTGACATTTATTATTTATTTTCTTTCTGTAAAATAACATGTCATTGCAAGAAACTTTAAAAATATGATAACTTATTTGAATGTTAGGAATACAACAAAACATGTGCACACCCAATATAGGATTTATCTTCAAAATGTCAGAAGAAATACTTGGTGAAATTGATGGAGGAGTATATCAATAAAATTAACTATCTGATATCCCTACATTAAGATACATTAATTTCATCAGTGAATTAGAAAGAAAAGGTTATAACAATGTCTTGCTAATTTTTATTTTCCAGATTTATGAAAAATAATGAAAACTATATTTGAGAGAATAATTGAAAATGTTATCCTTAAAACTGTTGTTTGGATCTGTCCTAACAATATGGCAGCCTTGAAGTTATAAAAGTATATACTATTAAGCATATAACAATTCTGAACACATTTTGACAAATATCATTAAATGCAGCAAAGAGCTCTCAATGGACTAAAGTAAAATCCAAGGAAAGCAAAAATGTAAAGAAAGTTGAAATCAAAGTCATAAGCAGGAAATAAAACTACAGCTGACAGCAGAAACCTAAAACTGTGCATATTATATGATCATCATGTGGAGAACGGAGAAAAGGTCTTGGGTTGACAAAATTAAAATTGCCATATCCATAACCCTTAAACCACTATATTGTCAGTGGAAGAGTAGACTGGATAAATATCTACCAGTAAAAACAAACATAAGATAGTAAGACTTTTTTTCTCTGTTTAAATAAGACACTTGGGGGAAGTATATGCAATTATTGCCCTAAATTAGAAAAAGTTGCTGTTTGAATTTAAAATGCTTACATAGACTAGAAACATAGGCTAGAAATCACTCAAACTGGTAAAGTCATATATATATATGAATATGTATCTATATATAATTTGATATATTATACATATTTCATATACATATTTTATATATATATACACACAATTCTTAACAGCATTTTGGTGAAAAGGAAGTGGAATTCTCTTTACTATTTTTGCAACTTTGGCATAAGTCTGAAACTATATATTTAAAAAAAAGCTCAGATCTTGGGAAACCTAAGAGAAGGAAAAGAAAATCAGCTCTGGAGGAATATACTTCCCAGTCAAACTTCTTAGAATAATGTTTCCTTAGTATAATAAAAATAAAGACCTAAAACAACCTGAAAAGTACAAAATAGACTGGGTCTCCATTGCATTAGATCCACCAAAGGCTTCATATACAGTGACAAACCACACAATGACATTCCAGTCAGCCACAGATTGCTGCATGATGGAGGTCCCATAAGAGTATAATTAAGCTGAACAATTCCTATTTCCTAGTGTCATTGTAACCATCTAATGCAATGCACTACACCTTGTGGTGATGAAAAAAAGCCCTGACTGGTGTGGCTCGGGTGGCTGGGCGTGATTTTACAAACCAAAATGTTACTGGTTTGAGTCACTGTCAGGGTGCATTCAAGAGGCAACTGATCAATGTGTTTCTCTCACATCAATGTTTCTCTTCCTCTCTTTCTTCCCTCTTCCCCTCTCTCTAAAAATAAAATAATTAAAACCTTAAAAAGATTAAGAAATGTAAAGTTTTCTGTAAAACAATATGGTGTGTTATGCTGGCATCATCCTCATGCATTTTGTGTTTATGGCATCTGTTCACTGCAACATTTTCTCTTGTGTTTCCTTGATTTAACCTTGTGTTGTTTTACACAACAATGTGCTGTTTGGGCATGTCACCTAGAAGCAACAGGCTACACCACATAACCTAGGTATGTAGTGAGCCACACTGTCTAGGTTTCTGAAAGTATACTCTATGTTGTTCATGCGGGAATGAAATCACCTAACAATGCATCTCTCAGACTGTATCACCATTGTTAACTAGTAGATGGCTATATATGCATAATTGGACATGCTAAAACGTGAAACTTTTTGAAATATTTTAAAATTTAAAACTGGATACTTCCATTGCCAACTAATATAGAGTATAAAAGACTGGATGTATCCTCCCACTTAACTGAAAAATAAGATAATATATGAAATAATGTTTCTCGTGACATTTGATATCAGGCAATAAAGAACAGTAATCCATGATTGACAAGAGAGAATTTCCAGAATATTTTGTAAGAAGAGAAAACCCAGGATAAGCTCAGCAGCCTCCTCGAGGGAAGGAGACCGAATTAACAGTCTAGAGAAATTAAAATGTGAAGAGTTCAAAGGGTAAAAGTTAAAGAAGTAACAGCTGTCCAGAGAGAGAACTCTGGATATATTCGGATTCTCCCACTGAAGTTTAAATGAGTACTGATCAGTGCATGAGCAAACAAAGAATCACCCAGAAGGATTAAAGGGAACAGCTGTTGGAATTTGAGCAGGACCAGGAATAGTTTCTTCTTCCAATAGAGAGAGTGGAGCACCTAACAATTTATTGGTCATTGTGTAGAGTACCCAGTTGAGTTTTTGACTCAATAGTAAGAAAACAGCACTGGAACAGAGTCAGCTTAGTTATACCTAACAGAACTTAGAAGCAGGCCTGGCCAGGTGGCTTCTTAGTTGGTTGGTGCCTCATCCCATGCACCGAAAGGTTGTGGATTTGATTCCTGGTCAGGGCACATGCTTAGGTTTTGGGTTTCATCCCAGGTCAGTGAGCATATAGGAGGCAACCAATGTACAGGAGAAAAAGATGAAAATGACAGAAAATTTTCTTTGGAAGAAAACACAATCCAGGAAATAGAAGAACAATATTTTGAAAGTGTAATAAGGGGAAAAACCTGTCAATCTGATATTCTAACCCAATGAAAATATCCTTCAGAAATCAAGATGACATAAAAACTTAAAAAAAAAAAATCAGGACTTTAAGTGTATAGGAACTGCGGTGGCCTTATTCTTTTTCATTATTTTTTAATTGACTGATTGATTTGAAAGAGAGAGAAGGAAACATTGACTTGTGTTCCACTTATTCATGCATTCATTGGTTGATTCTTGTATGTGCCCTAACCAGAGATTGAACCCACAACCTTGGCATATTGGGATGACACTCTAATCAATTGAGCTACCTGGACAGAGCTAAAGACTTTTTTAGAAATATAAAAGCTTAAGTAATCATGAGCACCAGACATTCACAACAAGAAAATACTTTAAAAATTCCTTCAGAGAAAAGGATAACGATGTCAGATTGAAATCTGGATCTATGAAAAGGACTGGAGAATGCTAGAAATGGTACAAATATGAGCAAATATAAAATATTTGTGTTCTTAAAATTGTCTTTAGTTTCATTTTCTGCATATATCTGTAAATGTTAGACCCAAAACCATAAAAATCCTAGAAGAAAAAACATAGGCAGCAAAATCTTGGACATTGCTCATAGCAACATTTTATCAGCTTTATCTCCCCAGGCAAGGGAAACAAAATAAAAAAATAAAAAAATCAGACTACATCAAACTAAAAAGTTTCTGCACAGCAAAGGGAATCATCAACAAAATAAAAAGACAACCCACAGAACTGGAGAACATATTTGCCGATACATCTGATAAGGGGTTAATATCCAAAATTTATAAAGAACTTACAAAACTCAACATTTACTTTTTAGTAGAAAAAGTACAATCTTTTTGTTCGCAAATTATATGATCACTTATGTAGAACATCTAGGGAATCTACAAAGAAATTCCTAGAACCTATAAGTAAGGGTAGTTATATTGCAAGCTTCTAGGTCAGTATAAAAAATTGAATTGTATTTTTATATACTAACAATAATCAGACATTTAAATTTTAAAAATATAATTTATAAGGCATCAAAATGAAATATTTAGAGATTAAATTTGACAAACTATATTTAAGATTATATACTGAAACAGAAAACATTACTAAGAGAATTAAAGGAAAACAAAATTACTGGAAAGTTATAGTATGTTTCCAGATGAAACTGTAATAGTGTTGCAGTGTCAATTTTCACAAAATTGGGCTATAGATTCAAAGTAAGTTCAATCAATATAACAGCAGACTTTATTTTTGGTTTTAAATTTATATGGAGTTTCAAATGACCTTAGAATAGCCAAAATAACTTGGAAAAAAGAAAAAAAATAATAGAAAGATTACACTATCTAATTTCAAGACATCATTATGGAAATAGAGTGATAAATTTAGGTCATTATGGGCAAAGAATATTGAAATAGATCAATATAATAAATAAAATGATCAGAAATAAACTCATACCTAAATGGTCAATGAGTTTCAACAAATATGCCAAGTTAATTCTGTGGCAAAGGATGATTTTCAGTATGTAGAGAAACAATAGCACACTGTATTTACAAATAATAATAAAAAATTTTGTTTTGTAACTTGCACCATGTACAATAACTTAACTCAAAATAAACCAGAGATCTAATTTTAAACCTAACATTCAGATGGAAATATATGAGAACATTTTTATGATTTTCATTTAGGCAAGTATTTTTTTTAGATATGACCCCAAAACCATGACTCACAAGAGAAAAAAAGTAATGAATTAGAATTCACCAAAATTAAGAATTTTTGATCTTCAAAATTATGTTTAAGATAATAAAAATAAGAACCACAGACTGGGAAAACAAACAAACAAAAAACAGAAAACCAAGCATTAACAAATAACCTTTTTTTAAATTGTTATTCAGTTACTGTTCTACCTTTTTCTCTGTTGCTCTCCCCTGCCCCATGCCCCACCCCACTCCCACAGTCAATCCCTCCTCCATTGTCTGTGCCCATGAGTCCCTCATTCATGGTCCTTGACTTGCCCCTTCCCCTTCTTTCCCCAGTTATCCTCTCCCCGCTCCCCTCTGTTCACTGTCAATTTGTTCCTTATTTCCATGTTTCCGGTTCTATTTTGCTCATTCGTTTGTTTTGTTGATTAGGTTCCACTTATTGGTGAGATCATACGGTATCTGTCTTTCACCACCTGGCTTATTTCACTTAGCATGATGCTCTCCAGTTCCATCCATGCTGTCATGAAGGGTAGGAGTTCCTTCTTTCTGCTGTGTAGTATTCCATCGTGCAGCAAATAACATTTTGACTAAGTATATCTACCAAGAATATTTAAGGTCTCCAAACTTTATAAGAAAGTAAGCAATCCACAAAAAATGTGCAAAATATTTGAACACCTTGCTAAAAAGATGCTCAATAAAACCAGTGATCATGGAAGTGCAATTATATCCACCTATTAAAATGCCCCATAAAATGCTGGTCCAATGTAAAATGGAATATTCCTTTGGAAAACAGTTTGATATTTCCTTAAAAAGTTATATACATAGTAATGTATTACCCAACCATTTTTTCCCAGGAATTGATCTAAGAGAAATGAAAAACTATGTCTGTAGAAACTTCTATATGAATATACATAACAGGTTTTTTAAAAAAAATTAGCCAAAAACTTGAAACAACTTGAAAGTTACTGAACAGGTATATAAATGAACACATTTTGAAACATGATTCAGCAAAAAAAAAAAAAAAAAGGGACAAACCAGTGGTATATACCCAACTTGGATGGATAGCAGATATAATGAGTGAAAGTTTAGAACAAAATATGTACATACGCTATGATTTCACTCATATAACATTCTTTACAATGCAAAATAATTGATAGTAATATAAAAACAGGTTATTGATTACTTCAGGACAGGGCAAAGGGAGGAAGTTACAACAGTACACAAGGAAACTGTTGGCAATGATGGATATGTTCATAACTTTGAGAATCATGATAGTTTCATGAATGTATACATATTTAAAAATTATTAAAGCATACACTTAAAACTTGTGCAATTTGTTATATGTTCCTTACAACTCAATAAGGGTGTTAAAAATTAAATTTAAAACATGATACAGGAAGTGGCCCCATTATTTTCTAATCGTAAAACACATACTCTAGTGGAACTTTCATAAAGAAAGCCATCAAAATTAAAACTTTACAAGAGTCAGGGGAGGCACTGGCCCTCAATTTACTACATAGAACATAATAATCAACATGGGGCAAGTTTCAAATCTATATTTCAAAAACCATTACAAAACACCTGCTCATACTCTTAGAACTTTCATGACACAAATAAGCCCAGGGGAAGATGCTGGTCCAGGAGACCAGAGTGAGCAGAGACTCCAATTATGCTGTTGGTTCCAGACATAGCCATGGTAAAGCAGCCAGCGCTAACTGACCCTGCAATTGACTGCAGCCACATAAATACGCCTACCTGAGTCCGGCTGAGCCTCGCCAATGGGAGAAGCAATGACCAGCGGAGCCCAGACCAAACTGCTGATATACAGTACCGCGAGCTGGATATATAAATTATCATACGCTCAAGATGTTTTGATGTATAGTAAATGCTAACTGATACATATGTATATAGCACAGATAGACATGCAGACATTAGATGGAGAGTATGAGATTGACTGTGAGACTTGAAAGATAGTATAAAAAGATCCAATGCTCGTTTAATTGAAATTCCAGAGAAAAACAGCAGAAAAAAATGTTAATATTTAAAGACAATCCTTGTAATGGGTTAAATGGTGCGCTTGCCCCCAAAGATGGGATTACTCAGTCTCAAATGTAACTTTATTTGGAAAAAGGGTCTTTGCAGATGTAATTAAGATACCGACCTTGAGGAAAAATTATCCTAGGTGAGAATAAACAGGTGAGAATTCTCTAGGTGAGAATGCTCATGATGGCTGTCTTTATAAGAGACAGAAAGTATGAAGACACAGAGAAGAAGGCCAGTGGGAAGAGGAGGAGAAATTGGAGTGAGCATTAACGAGCCAGAGAATACCAAGAATGGTGGGTGCTACCCAGCTGCGGTGGGGCAGCTACCCAGCTGGGATGGGAAAATGCAACACATTTTCCCTCAGAGCCTCCAGAAGGAACCAGCCTGTTAACACATTGATTTCAGACTTCTGGCTTGCAGGAGAGAATACATTTCTGTTGTTTCTAAACCACACAGTGTGTGGCAATTTTGTTATGGCAGCCCTAGGAAACTAATAAAATTGTTAGGACATTTTAAAAATTAATGAAGACTATGAGTTCACAGATTCAAAAGTATAAAAAATATACAGTGAAAAGAAAAACTATACCTAGACAAACCCTAGTTAAACTCATTATCAAAGACAAAAGTGTATAATGCAAAGTGAGTCTCCTAGTCATCCACTCCTCTGGAGACAGCTCGTCTAATCACTTGTGTTCATGCACAACTGAGTTATGAGACATAACTCAGAGGTGCTGTGGGGTGTGTTCTAGACCAACCATAATAAAGTGAGTATCTCAATAAAGAGAGCCATAATCTTTTTTCTGGCAGAGGGGTCTGACATCAACTTGTAAAAAACGCCTCTGTAATGCAAAATGAAACGAGATATGCCTGTATCCTCTCATAGATTTTGTGTTTTGTATCATTATTTCTTAAAAGATGGATTTCGGTATTGTTAAACTTTGAAAGACTTGAGTACCCAAGATTGAGATGAGTTTTACTTCTTCAGTTTCCAGTAGGCTGAGAACAGATATTCATCTTAAAAAAAAAATCTTATTTATGGTAAAGTTGGGTAATCTAGGCACTCTATATCCTGGCTACTTTTGTTCAACTGTCTTTTATCAATATAAAATGCCCTAATTATTGGGAATTCCCTAGTTCATTGGTTTAAAGGGTGACAAAGTAGCAATCCTTAGACAACACTGAACCAAAGGTGACTTTGATTTGACTGGTGTTGAGATTTTTCTTTGTTTCTATTTTAAATTAAACTGAAAATCCACTGCACTAGCCTTGGATTCTCTGGTTGTTTTACAAGCCCCAACTGTCTAATTTAGAGATTTAAGCTATATGTTTGGCCTCTTTTAGGAATTTAACTTTTATCTAAATTTCTCTTATTATAACCAGTTAAATGGCTCATTACTAATTCATAAATAGAATAAGTACACACTGTTACAAATGATACTGGAGGGCACTTTTATAATATAGCATAACTATAATCTTGACAGGTTTGGTGGGAAAAAGTTATATGCTGCCTAATCTTATGAAAATATTTAATAATGTGTAATCAAGTAAGTCTGGGAGAAACACTACCAAATGCTAGTAATGTTTATCTCTGAGATAAAAATATAAATATTGCAATTCATTTTTGACTTATGTAAATTTTCAAATTTTTACGTAATGAAAATGTATTACTAACATAGTTAACAATTGGAAAACTGGGGGGAAAGGAAATAGTCATTTTTTCTCCTCTAGGGAATTCTGAAACTTATTTTTACTTAATTACTTTTCATATTTTTTGTTAAGAATGACACGTTGATAATTAAAACAGTCAATTTTAAAAGAACTGTAAACTAAAATATAATATTACTTGTATTGTGGAAGATCAATATATTGATTGACTCATTTTCCCCCTTCCAACTGATTTCAAATGAAGAAAACCTGAGTGTCATAAGACATCTATCTTTTATTTCTCTGGATTTTAAAAAATAAATTATAATTCTGCGAGATAGATTAAGGTAGTTTTGAAATGATTCTGAACATGGATACACACACATTTTTATTTACTTTTTAAATAAATTTTCACATTTCCAAAGTTTGTAGACCACATTTCTGTTTGTCTGGTCTCCTATACATTTATACATATTAACAATTAACATATAAGTAATGTTTACCCATGCAATGTATATTAAATTGATGTAGCGTGTAAGTAGCCCTTTGAGGTAAGACCTACATTTCCATCCCCTTTGTTCTTCATATATATAAAATATTTGTATCCAATAGAGCAAGACCTTTTTAACCATGTGAACATTTACTTTCCTTCTCCCTAGCCCTGTCTGGTCTTTTAATTTTCTTCTTTAGTTTAAAACCCTCATACTCATCGCAAGGCATCAATACTTTGAGTCACACTCTTAGAAACACCTAAGAAGCTCATATTTATTAAACGTACAATATGATTATTGAAATTCATGTATACCCAGTGATCAATGGTTACCTTAAATCACCTGTGCCACACAAAAAGAAATATGTATTTGGTCTATGTCCTTGGTTCCCAGCATAGAACTCCTAAAACCTTTGGAATTTCCTGAGTTGATGGGGTGAGAGAACTATCTTTGATTATTCATAATAAGCCCCTTTCAACCACACCTGAATTTATACTAATGAGATGACTTGGAGGATGGAGAAAACCCACATGATTAAGGGGTTAGAATTTTTAGCCCCAACTCCCTGCCGTTGGGAAAGGGAGAAGTTCTAGGGATTGAATTAATCAGCAATGACCAATGATTTGTTTAATCATGCCTGCTTAATAAAACCTCCATTAAAAAAAATCCAAACCAAGAGAGCTCAGGGAGCCTCAGGGTTGGTAACCATGTTGGGCTGGCACACCTGGGGAGTGCATGGAAGTGCCACATAACTTAAATACCGTACCCCACGTATCTCTTCCCTTTGGCTGTTGTATCCTTTAAAACAAATTTGTAATCTTAAGTAAAGTGCTTTCCTGGGTTTTGTGAACCATTCTAGCAAATTATTGAATTTTAGGAGGGTGTTGTGGGAGCCGCTGATACATAAAGAGCTGGTCAGAGGTACAGGGGACCCAGACTTGAGATTTGCATCTGAAGTGCTCTCAGTCTTGCAGGACTGAGCCCCTAACCTGTGCAGCCTGTACTAACTCTGGGTAGTTAATATCAGAGTGTAAGTACAGACAAAAAGTTTTCCTTTTAATCCCTTATAGCTGGCAAAAAGGAACTGTCCTAATATATAGTTCTTAAAAATTTACCTACCCTTTTATACTAATTTGATTCATGCTGGGTTTGACCTTCTATGATTTGTTCAGCTTAAGCATTTTATTGTCCTAAGGGCTAAGCTATAAATTACTGTTATATGCCTGACAAATTCATAATTTGATGAAGGGAAAATGCCTTGAACAAAAAGCTTGAAATAATTGAAATTCTACAGTCTTCTATTCTATGTCTACTGCACTAGGTAAGCGCCAGGCCCAAGAAGAGAGAAGCCATCAGTATGTTTTCCCAAGTAAATGAAGCTACATAATAGTTTTGATGGTACCACAAAGAGTAATTGAGATTTAGTAGCATATTATGGTTTGAACTCTTATTGACTTTCTCTGAGCATAAACCGGCAGAGATATTTCTTCATAATGTTCAAATATGCTTTATTTTTTTTTATTTCGGTTTTACTCTGGACACTGATTGTGATTGTGGTATTACAGGCTCTATGTTGGCAGTATATATATTATTCAAACTACTGCATTGTAGCTTTAATAAATAAATCTGTAATCTGTCGCTTTTCCATTTAAAACCTGAAAGAATTTTATTCTCCTTTTGTAGCCTTATGTCTTATTTGTACAGCATTGACAGAGGTCATTCACTTCCTGGAACTATGGGTGTCTATAAATTATAGTAAGCACAGGGTGTGTAATGAGTTCTGCTGAGAACAGGGATACTTAATAGGGAACTGAAAATATTTCATTGAGAAAATTAGGTTGAGCATTTATATTAAAAGAAGCAATAAACACTTTCTTAAAGCTATAAATGTATTTAACTATATATTCTCTGGAATTCTCCCTTTCACTGCTTTATTTTATTGCAGTTTTGTACTGTAATCAAATGCTGAAATGCTAGATCCTTGTTAGGACAAAACTTTCAGCACTTTGTCTTCTCTTTTCCTTCTGGTTTAAGAGGATCATTAAAATGCAAGTGGTCAAAGAAGATGAGAATTTGCAGTCTCATTTTGAATCCTTAGCCATATAACGGCACTGTGATTTTGGTAAATTTTTTTTATTTCTTAACTTAATTTTCCTCATCTGCAAAACAAAGTTTACAGGCACTTCATAAAAGGTTAAAATGACAGTGTTGAGAAAATGTCAGGCTCAAATGCTCAATTGACTTTGATCAAGACTGATTTATTTTAGGCTAGTTAGGTTTTGTTAAAGGTACTGGAAAAAATGATCTCTGTATTATCAATTATATCAATCAATTTCAAGAATTTGAAATTATTATCCCCTGAAGACTTTCACTCCTTGCCTGATTTCCCTGAACCAATCTTTTAGTTCGACCAGAGTGCAAATTTTGCCTTTTAAATGATGACTTTCACAAGGCTAACAACTGGGTCTTTCTTGCTTATTACTGCTACTCTGAAGTCTATCAGTAGTGCCTGACACATAGCTGACACCCAAAACAACCTTTATTCAAAGAAGTTATTGAATAGTTTATACTTACTTTCCAAGGCCATTCTCTATCTTGCTATCTCTGTCTCTTTCTCCCCTACCTTCCCCATTCAAATTCGGCATTCATCCTAAGTACTTTGTTAGCACTCTGCAAGTTGTCAGTGACACATGCCATGTCTCTATTAGATTATAATCTTAGAGGAGCAGTTGGACATTTTCAGTGTTGCTGTGTTGAGCACATGATGCACATTCAAAACACAGCTATTGAATTGATGAAAAAGTTAATTAAAGAATGACTCATTTGTTATGAAAATTTCAGAATTCGTGGAAGCTCAAGCACTGCATTAAAAAAATGGAACAAACTTGCCAGTGACTAGAGATAGGGAGACTGATTGTTCCTGCCATCCATCCACCTGTTCATCCATCCATCCATCCACCCACCAGCAAGCAGTACTGAAAATCTATTTATGACATTAGAACTGGGTTTATAAGATACAATAAAAAATAGTTCCTTTTCTCAAATATTTTGCAATACAAATAAATATAAATAAAAGTACATCACTCATCTAGAATGTTGAGGATTGCAGGATGTTGTGGATTCTTAGGTAAATGTTAAGAAGCCACATCAGATTTGTACTTTAGCACATGGGTCCCCTTGTAATAAAATTCTCTCAATTGCAGTTATTTGAAATGATAACAGAACTGTCTATAAAGTAAGATCAGTTGGAGCGGCAATGAGAATTCCCATTTCCATTACTTATAAAAAGAAAATACATGTAGGATTGAATATTATAAGTAAGTAAATGTGATTTGAGAGAAATAATTTACCAAATTTCTATATTAATGAATGATTGCTACCCATTTGCTTCAGAGATGCTATCCCTCAGAAATGTGTCAGGTCAGTTCTGACTCCAGTCCCAAATGTCACTCTGCTGTCAGAGTATGACAGTCACCAGTGTTGGATGTCCCTTCCAAGAACAAATTATTTCTGGCAATAAAAGCCCATCTGTTTATCTAATTTGTGGATGTGCTCTGCTTACATTATCATTTGCCCAACTAGCCTTGAAATGATCTCCCTCAGATGACAAATATTATAGACACTGCATGACACCATTTCTCTACATAGCCTCTGGAAGAGACTAACATCTCCAGCTTGGAGAAAGAACCGGCTTTTTGAACCAATAAACAATTTACTCCACAAATATCAGGTGCCAACTCCACCCGAAATTCTCTTCTAGGTAACCGGGGAGGGTTTCAAAAGTGAAAGATGCAGTCTTATATCTTATGAAGAATAGTTTTCTGGGAATTAATGTAGTCTACTGAGGAATATGCATTCATTCAATTGATTTTTGTTTTAAAAAAGAGACACTTAGGCTGAAAAAAAATGAAATTAAAGGTTTGAGGTTAAAAGAAAATAGCATGTAATCCTTTCTAGCAATACAACATTAAGGAATCAGTTCCATGGGGATTAAAAAATGCTGAATACAGTATTGATTTATGTATATTGTACATAATAGTAAAAAACTGAAAATATACTAAATTGTCAACAATAATTCCACACAGTGGAGCCATTTGAACTTATGACAATAAAGGCTGCATTAACACAGAAAAATACTTTACTTGTAGATTTAACAAAAAGAGGTGATATATATATACAAAATATAATGAATGGGAAGAAAGATTGGAGAAAAAAACCACATTGTTCTTAAGTGATAGATCTATAGATCAATGATTTATTTATTTTTATTGTTTCTCTTCTGTGTTTTGTATAATGGAAAATTTAAAAAAAATTGCCTCGTGTGAATTTAGGCTTGATCTATGTATATTGAATTTTCTATAACCTGGGACCAAATGTCTCCACACTTGCAGAAATGTATGAAAACAAAATGATTAAATAGTTTTATATTGCATTTTCTTGCAGGGCTCCTCAAATAAGAAAACAGTATCTTAGAGGGCTTTGATTGTACTACACACTTTCAGAAATGTGCTATTATTTTATTTTCCACCCAATCTTCCTGGACAATAGACCTTATCCTCATTTGACAATTAGGAAGCTCCAACTCAGAGAGGTTAAGTGACTTATTACAAAGTAGAAATTAGTCAATGTCAGATCTGAGCCTCAAATGCCGACTTTCTAACTCTGGATCTAAGATGTTTTTCTTGCACATATTGTTTTCCTCTACAAGGATTGCCTCTGACTTCACTTGTTGATTAGAAAAAGGAAATGTTTTTAAAATTACTTTGCAAGTATGCTTTTTATCCCCAGTTAAATACATATAATTTGCTTTGCATTCAAATAAAATAAAGCAAAATAAATTTATTGCTTCATTTAAAATAATGCATCTGATGTTCAAAATAAACTAAAATATATCAGAAGGATAGTTCTAGGTTTTAAATTCCTCCTATTTTTCCTTCCAAGTCTATAACTTTTAATATTTTTCTGTTACTCCACCAAAAAATAGCATGAATATGAGAAAGAGGCTGAAAAATAAAAAGTAAAGGTAAGTGAATATTTTCATGACTAACAAAGTCTAGTCTTACATAAGGCATATATGAGACCACACCCTCTTTCCTCAGACCCAAAAGAGAAATGATTGTTTAATAAATGCATATAAGGTATGTATTTTAGGGCTTGCCAATTACTTTCACATCTACATCATTTTATGCTTATACCACAGAGAATAAAAAGAGCCAATTAATTTTACATCATAGAAGGAGTATAGCTTTAATTAAGAATAGTTGTTCAGTGATCAATATGCAGCTAATTTGCTGACTTTCAATTTCCAGAGCTCCCTCCAGACCAGTGCTTAGCAAACTTTTTCAGGCAAAAGATCTGAATGTCATATATAACTATAGAAAAAAATGCAAGCATTAATAGGATGACTTGTTCAAGATTTAATAAAACATTAATTATGCTGAGTACTGATGAAAGAAATTGTACAAAAGCTGATTGACACCACAGCCAAGCCCTTGACTTGTCTTTGGCATGTTCTCTAATGTCTCTTCATGAGCGTTCTTATCCTTTATTTCTTCACCCTCCTTGTATGAGCAGAGAGAAAATAGAAGCTATCAGTTATCACCTTTCTCAAATGCAAAGCCTCTCTCAGACAGCTGCGTATTTGTATGTACTTTTTCTCTTTGCAATATTTGTCTCCATTCTCAGACTTCGTCCCCTTCCCCTTCGAAGGAAATCTGCTGTTCTTTACCCGGAGTGACTGACTCCCCTTGGTAAGGCTTGCTTTAGGCCTCTTCCCTCTCCACCTTGTAAACATTCTGTAAAGTTGTCCTTCCCCAAGCCTAAGTCCTTCTCCAAAAACCAAATCCCTCCCATGCAATTTATCTACACTTGTCAAAAGAATGTCTATTCTCATTGTCACCTCACCTCATATTCACTCTCTAATCCAATGAATTTTATCTTTTGCCCCATGAGTGTACTAAAATGCTTTCTCATTAAAGTCATAAAGTGCCTTCAAATTTCAAAATCCAATAAACACTTCTTAAATCTTTATTATGCTTAATCTCTCCATTGAATGTCTTTAAGAGTTACTTCTTTCTGTTTAAAATGTCACTCTCCATTATTTCTGTGACGTCAGACATACTCTCCTTGCCTCCTTCACCCTCCTTTTGGTATTATTTTCTCTCAGAGCATCCTCACTTTTCTAATTGTTAAACAATAGTTTACTAGGAACATCCCATCGGTACCCCTGAATCAAGGTACCCGTTCAACCAGACCATCTATAGTCTTCTAGGAGTTTAAAATAGAAACATGACACAAGATTAGTTATCAGAAACTAAAAGAAGCTTATTTAAAACAACTTTAATTTTTGACATTGTGTTTATAGTTTGAGATATATTTTTATTATTTTGTGTTTTTTTCCAACTGATATAAAAATTAATTGGTTGACTGTATTTCTTCAATTGCTTCAGAGTTTTACAATCTTGATTTTAATTTTGATACTGACTCTAGCCTTGGAGGAGTTATTTCACCTTTTTGTACATAACTAGATTCATAAGTAATATTAAATGCTATCTATGCTAATGAAGAGAATAAAAAATGAATCTAAGAGGGAAGGAGGCACTAGTACTGGTAAAGTGTGGAAATTGGATTAATTTCTAATTCTAATCATTTAAAAAATACTAGCACATGCTCTACCTACCCCTGGAGAACTACTCTTTTGTCTTTATTTTTAGAGTACTCGCTGTCTGGGCAACCCATTTGCCGTCTGTTACCTTGGAGTATTAGTAGGCTTTAAATCTATGTTGGTTTTATTTTTCTAACAAGAATGTAACCTTGTTGGAAGAAAATATTTTATTCTTATTTGTATTTCTCAGGCTGCATTTTGAAAAATTAGATACTCAAAATTGTTTTCTATTTTATTATATAATTGATTTATTAAAATACGGAATTTTATATTTCTCCTCATTGTGGGTGTGTGTGCATATATATGCGTGTGTGTGTGTGTGTGTGTGTATATATATATATATAAATATATATCTCATTTGCCATCTACTCTGAAGAAAATCACTGCCTGATCATTCTGTATGGGGTATGGAGGTAGAGTGGAAATTGCTGTAAGGAGTCATTTGTAAATAAGAAGACATGTCTTTAACCACAGAAACTAATGTATTTTTAAATACCCTGGAGAAGAAACATTACAGATAGAACTGTTTGTAAAATAAAAGTGTTGTGAATAAGTTTGCATTAATTTTCCATTTCTGTATAACAAATGGTTCCTAAACTTAGTGGCTTACCCAAACACTTAGTAACACTTTTTAATCTCCCAGTTTTGTTTGTTTGTTGTTGATGTTTGCTTGCTTTTAGTTGAGAATCTGTTTTGGAATCGCTGGCTCTGCCTCTTTATCCCGTTGAGTCAAGGAGTTGACAGAGACTGCAGTCATCGTAAGGCTCCATTAGGGCTGCGTTCACTGCCAAGCTCAGCCAGGTGATTGTTGGCAGGATTTAGATTTTCACAGGTTGTTAGACTGAGGTCTTGTTTCTCACGAACTGTTGCTCAGAAGCTTCTCTTAGTTCTTTCCCATTTGGGGTGTTCCATACGGTAGCTCATAAAATGGCAGCTGATTTCATCAGAATGAGAAAGGGGAAAAGGAGAGACCATGGCAAAATCAATTTAACAGTCCTTCACAACCTAATCTAGAAAGCGACTTTTCATAATTTTTACATATTCAGTGTGTTAAAAGCCAGTCACTAGGTCCTACCTGAATTCAAGAGGAGAGAATAACACCAGGGACGAATACCAGGAGGCAGAAATCATTGAAAGCCCTCTTAGAAGTGTGCTTAACATAGAGTTATTTTATTATTCCTTACAAATATCTTACATGAGAAAGACCCCAATTGCGGATGATAAAGCAGACAGGAAATGAATGGGACCAGATTCTCCTTATGCAAAAAATTGAAATGGGAGGTAAATAGGAAGAAAAAAGGTTACTTAAAATAAAGAATGATAAGAATAACAGCTTTCACTTTTAAAGTTATAATTATATCTAGGCTTCATGTTAGACTTTGTATATGTTGCTTCTAATCCTTTAAAATTTTTTGAAAGTTAGATAGCATTATTCATGTTTTGTGGATGAAGAACTAATAGTTCATGAAAAGAAAATAGTTTTTTAAAATCTTATAACTATTAAGTGGCAGTGCCACAATATTGGAATAATAATGGACAATTTATCTGGTCTGTGAAACTCACAAATTCAAAACAAACAAAATGTTTAAGAAAACGTATTGAGAGTTAGAGAATGCATTTAATGTAATGTGAGAAGTCTTTATTTAAAATTATAATCTAGATTCTTTAAAAAATATGATTCTTCTGGAAAATGCATTAATCTACCATTTGGTTCTTGCTAATTTACTTGAATGAGTTTTCAACCCTATTTTAAAAGCCAAATTTGTTTTGGAGTGAGACCACTGAACTGCTTCTTAGGATGTAATCTCTCTAGTGTGTTGTGGGGGTTAGGGGTTGGGCTAAGGGTAGGGATGTTTGCCAGATTCTGATTTCTACAATGGGATGAAATGAAAAAAAAAAAAAGATAAAATTCACAGTTCTACATCCCTCACTTTACTATGATTATAGCACCATTAACCTCCCTGTGCACGGAAGATATTCATCTGTATCTACATCTACATCTACTGAACTGCATCTATATCTACATCATTCTAATCAGCCTCATCTCATGTTTAAATGTTCCCCAGTAACCCGTTACTTCATTACTCTTAACTGTAATAGAGTATTGATCCAAGGTCAGTAGAATATATTCTTTTCTAAGCTCAATTGTATTTCTAGGAAAGAAGTTTGCATATAACACGATTACTTGTGAATATAATTTGCATATGTCTAGAAAAGTGAAGTGTAGTATCTGTGCTACTGCATTCATCATCGCCTAATTGTGCTTGCAGATATTCACTAATCAGCAATATTGGTCCCTTAACCCATCAACAGCAATAGTTCACTGTATTGGTGCAATTACTTGTATGCTTAATTTGGATGCTGACTTATCCCATCATTTAGGTTTCTTGAAACTGTGACTTCACATGTGGAAGCAGAGAAGACTGCTAGAAAGAGATCAATCACAAGAATATAAAAAGAAATCTGGCCCTAACCAGTGTAGCTCAGTGGATCAAGAGCCTACCTGTGGACTGAAACACTGCTGGTTTGATTCCTGGTCAGGGCACATGCCTAGGTTGTGGGCCAGGGGGCATGAGAGAGGCAACCAATTGATGTTGCTCTTGCATATCATATGTCTCTCCCTCTCTTTCTCCTCCTTTCCCCTCTCTCTAAAAATAAATAAAATCCTTTAAAAAATAGACAAAAATCTGGAATTTAGTTTGCCTATTGGTTTGGTCATAGTGTAATGAGTAATTTCTAGTATACTAATAATATTCATTGTATAACATATTCTTTAGATCAATCTTCTTCAGATCATTGCATGAAAGATTAGTGAGAGATATTTAAAAGGTAAAAATAGATTTTTTATTGACACCTAATGATAAGTAATTAAATTAGTTGGGTATCTAGCATGTAATCGTATTATGGTTTCAGAAACCTTAATGGACTAAGGTAGAAAATAGCCAGGGAAATACATTAGAAATAGATTACCTTGACTGCATTATATTAAATGAAATAAGTCCCTCACAAAAGGAAGATATTATTGATTGCACTCATATGAGGCACCTAGAATAGTCAAATTCATAGAGACAAAAGGTAAATTGATGGTTGTCAGACGCCGGGGTGATGGGATTGAGAATTAGTTTTTAATGGGTCCAAAGTCCAGAAAGAAGAAAAAGTTCTGGAGAAGGATGGTAATAATGGTTACATAACATTGTAAGTGTGCTTAATGTCACAGAACTAGACAATTAAAAATGGTTAAAATAATAAGTTTTATGTTATGTGTAATTAATGTCAACTTTTACATATTACTAAAACTAATGTGTCTGCCAAAAAAGCAAAATTATTTTAAAAATTGTTAGAAAAAGAGGATGATGGTATGTGAGAAGTAATGGAAAGTCATGGAAAGTCATGGAAAGCAGAGTAAGAGGTTTAGAGGGTAAGTAAAGAATTACTGTGTCTAGGCATTCTTTGCATTACCATGGAGCTATAGTAGCAGATCTTTTTCTATCTGTAGCAGTTAGATAAACCAGAATTTAAAAAAAAATAAATTGATGACGTAAGTGAGCTGCTATGGCAACTAGAACTGGAAAGCCAGGCACTCAGGGAAGCACAGAAAAGTGAGCCAATATTTTATCAATCACTTTCTCTCTAGGGGCATTTAATATTTCTTGGTCATAATGTTAAGGATAAGAGCCCAGGTGGAAGCAGGGAAGGCAGAGCTTTTGCCAATCTCATGGCATATTTTGTAGTCAAAAATTAAAGACTATGTCTCCCATGGAATCCAAGCAATGTGGAGCAAAGACATTAGTGAGAAAGGAGGAACAGAAAATGAGCCCAGCATTCCATGGTTCTCCCTGTGGCATCTGCTGGCAGACAAGTGAGCGAGGAAGTGAAATGGAACAGCACTGAAACACAACAGCTTTTTCTTTATTATCATCTGAAGGAAGAAAAAATGGAGTTCAGGATCTACACAGGAAAAGGGATCCTATTAAATATACCAAGCTCTCTGTCTGGACTCCTGAAATGTTTTATTTTAAGAGCAGGGCAAACCAGGAGTAAGTTGAAGATTTATACAAAATATGACAACTTAATCTGAGATATTTTAGATTTGTTTAATAGTAGAAAATTAAGCAGTGTAATGTATCACAATAACTGATTAAACTAGAAAATGATGTGATTATCTTAATACATAAAGAATAATTTTAATACAATTCAATGTTGAGTCATAATAACATGTCATCAAGTAAAATTTAAAATAAAATTCTTTAACTTGTTTAACAATAACTATGAAAAATTGACAACAAATTTTAAACTTAAAGGTGAGATATCAATAATTTTTCTCTGAAATAGGAAAAAAGTCTAGGACACCTGCTAGGAACACTTTTATTCATCTTGAATTTAATATCCTAGATTGGAATAATAAGGAAAAATTAAAAAGTAGAATATAAGACAAATATTAATTGGAACAGGATATATAAAACTAGAATTATTTATAAATATCATAATAGTGCCTATAAAAACCTAAATAAATTAATATGAGAACATCTCAAAGTCATTAGAAACATTGTTAAAATAGAAGAAACTGTAATGCTTTTAATAGTCACAAACAGGAAATTTAATTTTAAATTATTTGCAATATCACAAGAAATAAAACTCACTAATTTTCTGTAACAGATAAATAAAGCCTAAATTCATGAAGGAAATGCTGTGTTCACAGTTTGGAAGTCTCAATTGTAAAGATGTTAATGCCACACAGATTTATCTGTAACTACAATACAGTCATTCAAAATTGACAGGCTTATTTTAAAACATATGTGGCAATATAAATAGTTAATAATGACCAAGACAAACTTAAGGAGGAACAAGCTGGTGCACTTATGCTCAAGTGGAAATCAAGATGTATCATAAAGCTACAATAATTAAAACAATGAGATACTGGTGCATGAAAAAGCTAGTAAACCAAATAGCAGAAAGAAAAGTGGAGAAACAACCCAAATCTACACAGATGTTGTTATTTGCTTTGTAACAAATTTACTGACTTTATAACACTATATTGTATGGGAACAAGGAGGCCTTTCAATGAATGATTCGTGGGTATTAGAATTTCCCTATATATAAAAAAAAGTGAACCCCTGCCTTATAGCATAGATAAAAATCAGTTCCAGGTAGATTACAATCTATGTATAAATGGTAAAATAATTAGCTAGACCCAAACAGGATAGCATCATGTTTTTGGAGAAAAAGATGCCTTAAAAGGTATACAAAAAGTACTAATATTTTCCAGTAAATAAATAAGTATTTATTTATCAAGTAAATTTTACTAAAACTAAGGACTTATGTTTCATAAAAGAAAACATTAAGATAATGAAAATGCAAGCCAAAGAGTGGGAGCGGATTCAATACATATATGACAGAATGGACTCATATCCAGTATTTTCAAATAACTTTTGCCATTCTATAGAAACTCATACAGACCGAAAAGTATAGATTATTAAAAATTGGCAAAAACCTTATCCAATACTTTTCAAAAAAAGATATTCAGGTGACTATTAAATATATGAAAATGTGCTCAACTGTAGACGTCGGAGAACTATAAATTGTAAACAGAGTGCAATACCTCGGAATTGCTAAACATTAAAGAGACAGGAATTATGTGCTGCTGAGGCTGTGCAACAGCTAATGTTCCCATTGGCTGATGGAAGGGATGAAACTGTTTGGCAATGTCTCCTGGAGCTGATCATGAACACAAGTTACAAACTATCTTTCCCACTCCAAAGTTTATGCCCAACAAAAATAATGCATATATTCATAAAAAGACACATAAAACAATGTTTATATTTAGCACTATTTGTAATAAGCACCCATGTTAGTCAACCAAAAAAAGAATGATCTATAAGTTGTGGTATATTCTTACAATGTGATGCTATATGTTAATGAGAAATAAACCATTTCTAGAAGCAACAATGGCTACATCTCATAAACATAATACTGAGGAAAACAAGTAGATGCAAAGAAACATACTCTATGTTTTTGTTTATGTAAGTTTTGAAAGTAGGCAAAATTAATCCATGGTGTTGAAATATAAAATAATGATGGGAAAGGACCTTGGGGACTTCTACAGTGCTGATAAAGTTCCACAGCTCAACCGGGTGATGGTTACAAGGTAATCTTTACTTTGTGTAAATTATTAGATATATGCTGTGATTTGAGTTTGTTTATATCAATAAACTGTAAATTAAAGAGGGAGAAAGTACACCTCTCTCTTTTTCTCCTTCCAGCTACTTGGAATGTGACTCTGATGGCTGGAGCACAAGCAGCTGTTTTAAGCCAATAGTCCAGATACGACATTCTCAGGAGGGTGGAGCATTAAGGAATAAAGGAAGGGCCTGGGTGTAAATGACATGGAGCTCTGTATCTGCTCTAAACTGACAGTGTCTGGGCTCCTCTTATGTAAGAAATGGATTTCAACTTCTTACAAAGTAAGAAATGGTTATTTCTTGAACACTAAACTGCCTCATGAAAATTAGTGTCCATACTGCCAAAGAGTTTAGACTGGATACTTCATCTTTCTTTGTGACAGAAACAAATAACAGGAATTTAAAAGGTAACCATTCTGCACCCTCACTCTTGAATTTCTCCACCATTTCCATTAGAGGTAAAATCTTCCAACAGATTAATGGAAAAGATACGGATTTATTTATGTTTTCCCGTGCGCATTAACAGAAGCAGTAAAATGTGTTTAATTTATTGAGGCTGTTATATATCTTCTCAATTCTTTGGAGAGCCTTTCCTCATCAGCATTCTTTGCCTGAGAAGAGTGATGACTTTTCTGCTGGAGTTAAGGTAATTCCACCGCTCAGCTTTAGTGAACACCCCTTAGCACATTAATGAATAATATTTGTGCATTAGCAAACATGCTCCAGAGGGAAAATCAAATCAAATGGTCTTGGATGTTCATAAATTCTGACACTTCTAAGCTCTCAGTGAGAAACTGCTTTTTAATGAATTGCGTGGGTTACATGCATTTCACTGGGACACTTAAGGTGCTACTGTGCTTGAATAGAGTGAAATTTAGTTAAGGTTAAAGTGGCAACAATAATTAAAAATTTTCACAAATTCATAGAATTTTAATTAAAATCTGACTTTCTAAGCATCAGCTGTGGCCATTCAGTGCTATGTTAAACCACCTAAACTTTGGTGATGTTTTTCCATGTGCTGTAGTATGTACATGGGTCACATAATTAAAAAAAATACCTCCTATACCTTCCAGTTATTTGTGGGCTCTTTTTGGGGGGGCTAGGGCAGTAATACCGAGAGAAGAGTCTCCACATATATGCCTTTAAGAGTAACTGAATCTCACAATGAATAGTTTCCAATGGTCATTACTTCTAAAGAGGAGCAGGTGGAATTTTTCAAATTAAAAAAAAGCCAATAACTGAATAGAAGAAGTCTTGGTACATCTGTGGTCTTCATTTCTTTGTGTAAATTTTCCTCGAAAACTTTTTAGCCTGATGGAGTGCCATTTGCTTATTTTTCTTTTGTTTCCCTTGCCCGAGGTGATACATCAGAAAAAAATATTGTTATGAGCAATGTCCAAGATTTTGCTGCCTGTGTTTTCTTCTAGGATTTTTAAATTTATTATTTTTTTATGGTTTCAGGTCTACCCTTTAACTTTTGAATTCATTTTGAATTTATTCTTGTGTTTGATGTGATAAGGTGGTCTAGTTTTGTTTTTCTGCATGTGTCTGTCCAATTTTCCCAACACCATTTATTGAATAAACTATCTTTAGCCCATTAGATGTTTTTGTCTCTTCTGTCAAATATTAATTGACTAAAAGGCATGGGTATATTCCTGGGTTCTCTATTTTGTGCCATTGATTTATGTGTGTTTTTATGCCAGTACCATACCATTATGATTACTATGGCTTTATATTATAATTAGCATGAGTCCCCCAATTTTGTTCTTTTTTCTCAAGATCACTGTTGCTATTTGGGTTTTTTGTAGTTACATATAAATTTTTGAAATATCTGTTCTAGTTCTGTGAAATACATCATTGGTATCTTGATAAGAATTCTGTTGAACCTATAGATTGCTTTGGCTTGTATGAACACTTTAATGATGTTAATTCTTTCTGTCCATGAATGCTATCTGTCTCCATTTATTTGTATCTTCTTCAATTGCTTTCTTCAGTGTCTTATAATTTTCTGAGTATAGGTCTTTTACATTTTTGGTTAAATTTATCCTAGGTGTCTTATTCTTTTTGAGGTAATTATGAATGGGACTGTTTTTTTAATTTCCATTTCCAATAGTTCATTACTGGCATATAAAATGCAACTCATTTCTGGGTATTGATTTTGTAACCTGCCACTTGACTGAATTCACTTATCAGTTCTCATTGTTTCTTGGTGGAATCTTTGAGGTTCTGTATGTACAGTATCATGTCATTTGCAAATAATGAGAGTTTTATTTCGTCCTTTCCAATTTGGTAGCCTTTTATTACTTCTTCTCATCTGGTTGCTATAGCTAAGACTTCCAGTACTGTATTCAATAAGAGAGGTGAAAGCGGACGTCCCTGCTTCTTTATGTCATCCTTTTCATTTGCTGGTTCCTCTGTTTTGAATCTATCACCATGTCTTTTTATATTTAAAGAATTATCAACTCATTTTAATACTCAGACCATGGGGCAGGCTTCTAAAGACATTATTTTTCCACCTCAGATGACCACCTCTTCCTTTGTTCAACTGCTTCTAATTTAGTCCCAGAACCAATATTATAATGGAAAAAAAAATTTCTGTTTACCTTAATAAACCATAAGTTCCTAGAATTTTGTATATTCCCAGCACCTAGCATAATGGCAGATGTAAAGCAGGTGCTAAATAAGAGTTTTAGACTGATATATAAATAATTTCATAGCATTTGTTTATTTATTGTTAACATTTTAGTATCCCAAGCCCCATCTACTGGTTGGTCATTTCCTCCAGCTCTACACATATGATCCTTGTAGCTTTAGAGGAAATATTAAGAACTGTCCTTACGGAATCAATTTATAATAGATTTATCACAATCACATCACTCCTAATAGGAACTCTTAAGTGCAAGGATGAATGCCACTCAATTAAATAACTCAAATGTCATTAAAAATGAAGTTCCTCCAGCAGGCATGAGTAATTATTTAAGATGCTTCAAAATGTGGTCCATGGGCTAAGTTGGTAAGTTAAGATTTTACAGCTTAATTAGGCTCAATGCTAGAAATTCTGAGGCCCTTTCCTGACAGCTGTTAGTTGATGGGGGAGTCATAGGGATATCATTTTCATTGTTAAAGTGGTGACTCTAATAGTGTTGGATGGAATCCAACTTTAGGACTTCCAGGCATTTTTTTTTTCATTGTTTTCCCCACAGGAAACATTGTACATATCAAAATTAATATTCTACCTTCCACTTCTGACTGCTAACCAGGAAAAGTGCAGATTTTCAGTAATTGCCTAAGTAACTGTTTCTTAGTTACCTGCTTTGGGTGATTTAATCTAACTGTACATTTTACTTGAGAATTAATGTTCTATGCAGTCTCTTCCTAGCTTTCCAAAAAAGCTGGAGGCTAGGTAAATTGAAAAGTGCTCTGAAGATGATGGGTTCCCCATGACTGGTGAACATTTACTGATGTTTGTTAGTTGTATAAGAAACAGGATTCAGTTTGGAGAATAAAAATAAATAAAATCGTTTTTTTCTGAAATATATCTGGAACCTACTTGCTTTCCTCTGTTTTTACTGCCACCCACTCTGCCCAGGCCAATTTAATTTCCTGCCTGTACTGCTGCTGTGGCTTTGCTCACTGGTCTCAACGATTCCTGCTCTGCAATCCATTATGTAATAAGCACAGTGTCTTCTTTCAGACACTTTAATAGCTCTTAAGATAAAGAACACCATTCTCTACCTGAACTCAGCCTGTTGTGGTATCTGACTCCTGCTTCCTTTTCCAGCCTCCTCTTAATGCTCTCTTGCTCCCTCTGCCAAAAATTCCGCCACATTGGCCTGTTTTCAGATCCACATCATTTCCACTTCAGGGCTCATACTTTCACTCGTCTTTTTCCTTATAACCTTCTCCTCACTGCACCCCTGGCAGCTTGATCAATTTCTAGTTATTTTTCAATTTGCAGCTTAACTATCACACATTAGTAGAGTCCCTTCCTGTCTCCACACAACAAGCATGGCCACCCTCGTATTTGCCTTAATGATATGCCCTGTAACAGCCTAGAGGATTAGAAAGAAGTTAGTTAAGAAAGCAACACAGACTCAAACATTAATATAAACATTACTCAATGCAAAGCCCTTTTAAAATTACCAACCTTTGGAAATTATTTAAAATAGCCTGTAAGCAAAATTTTTAAACACCTGAAATGTACTGATGTACGTCATAATCTCTTATTCTCATAATGTGGGATGAAATGTGTTCTAAACTAAACTGTACTTCCGTGTCTTAAAATAAGTTATGTTAAACAAAATTAGTTGCCCTAGTAACTTGGTATTATCATATAAATTGTTATTATAGACTCATAATAATAATTGGTCTGAACTCTTAGGGAGCCTCCAAAAATTAGTACCCTCTTCCCTGACAGATCCTAAAAAATTGAGTTAGAAAGCAGAGATATAAAAAGAGAGCCAACATACCAACTTTATGATTGATCACTGCTGAAATATATGTGACCTCGTGTAGAGCCAATTAGAACTTCTTCCTGTACTCCAGAATCAGGCATGCTCATTAACTCACTTGACTAGAGTTTTGGCTAGAGTTTCAATGATCCTGGTGAAAAAGCTACTGAAAAAGAGGCATTGCTAGGCCCAACATGGCAAATTATTCTTCCCAAATCTACCAATAGGTAACTGTTGGTGCTGTGCCATTAGCCCAGAATCCGAGTCCCCAGTAGCCTATCTTAGTCTCTATTTCCATCTGGCCCATGACGAGGGTCAAGATCATAGCGGGAGCTGCGCTTGGCTTGGGCAGGTGCTGAAGAGAGAGAGTGTGTGCAAATGGGCCTTTTTAAAGCTTCGATTACATTTCCTTGGGTTTCGGAAGGGGTAAGCTTTCTTTCAAACTACCTAATCTCTTTCCTGGATCTTCCCAGGGCTATGCTGATGTCTTCGCCTACCCAATTTCCTCCCTGGATCTCCCCAGGCCCGGGGCCATGTCCTATCCAATCTTTTTCCCGGGTGTGTCTCTTTCCTTTATGGCTGCCATTGTTGCCCTTACTGCCCATGTGTCATAGCTTTGCCTCACCATCTGGCTTTCACCACCGATGCATGAGCAGAGGAATTTCCCCTTCACCGGTTATACCTCCCCACCATTGATCTGTGGGAATGGGTAGCTCTTTTTTGGGGAGATTGAAAAGCCAGCCTTTTCTGTTTACTAGGATGCTAATTCCTTCAGCAGTGCAATTCCAGTGCAACACAAGAAGCTTGAAGTAAAATTTGACAGACTTTCTATATTGAAGTGATTTGATAACTATATTTTAGAATATCTAGTGACATGTACTGCTAACATAAAGTTGCATTCCTTTTTTTTTAATTACTGCCAATAAAACATTTTTAAAGTGGAAATAGGAAGATAGTTTTACCTGTTTCTTCTGTAAGCCTGATCTAGGTGGACCCTGCTTGACCACCTGGCACAAGCGTACCAACGCCAACGCAGTATCCATCCTTGATAAATGGTCATCCCCTGACTTTGCGAAACTCATGTCCTGTATTAATCACATTTTGTATCTCACACTTACTGTAGGCCAGGAATCTTGCAGTGTTGTGGGGTTCTCTTGTCCCAGGTCAGTGAATCAGCTGGTAATGTAGTCATGCAAGTTTTTCTGAGGATGATTTGCTTCCAACCTTTCTTACTGGCTTATTAACAAGATTTGGTTCTTGGGATGAGGGTCTCAGTTTCTTGTCATACGGACTTCTCCATGGGGCACCTCATAACTTGGCAGCTTGTTTTCTGCAGGATGAGTAAATAATAGTGAGAGAGAAAACCACAATCTTGTTGTAAACTATACTACTGTCTAAGCTGCTATAACAAAATACCATAGACTGGGTGGTTTAAATGACAAACCTTTGTTTCTCACAATTCTGGAGGCTAGGAAGATCTAGGTCAAAGTGCTAGAAGATTCAACGTCTGGTGAGGACTTGCTACCTGGTTCGTAGATGGCCATCTTCTTGCAATGTCCTCGCATAGCAGAAGGGATAATGGAGCCCTGCGAGGCCTCTTGTATAAAGTCACCAATTTCGTTCATGAGGTCTCCTTTCGTGACCTAACTGCCTCCTAAAGTCCCTACCTCTTGATACCATCACACTGGAAATTACTAAAAGTATGAATTTGGGGGGTGGGGTGGAATACAGATATTCAGTTTTAGCACAACCTAACCTTAGAAATGAAATCTCATCCATTTTGCTGAATTTTAATCATTAGAAGTAAGTCTGCAGGTACGAAGTACATTCAAAGGAATGCGATTGATCACACAAATTATGACCATAAGAAGGCAGGGATGGTTGGGAGCCATGTCAGAAGTAGGTAGTAAAAGCACTCCTCCCCCTCGCAGAGCAAGTATGTTGTTCTGTCACTCCCAGTTTATTCTTCTGTACTCTGCTGGAGAGAGGCAAAGGCCATTATTACTTCCAGGCTGTTCTCTGCTCTCCCACTCCTCTAATGGCCTGGCGGCCCTCGGCTTTACCACTCTAACTGTTCTGTATTCTTCAGCTACCTTTCTCAGTTCCCTTAAAAACAATTGCTAAGAATAATAATTAAAAAGTAAATTATAATGAGTATACAAATTCCTTGAATTTATTTTAGCTAGATTGTCCTCTCACATAACTGACATTTCTGAGTCAGTTTTTTACAAGCTTAAGGATATCCAATGATTAATTAATAGTGCCTACTGCTGCATAGCATACATATACATATATATGTATATGTATAGTATACCATATATACCACATACCACACACATATTATACATATAAAATTTGATGGTGATTGACCCAAAGAAGTGTTACAAATATTGCTAATGTGTGTGAATGTGTGTATGTATAAAATAAATTTTGACAGTGATTTAAATGAAATTATACCACAAATTTTTCCTAGTTGAAGGTTTATAACTTGGTCTTTCACCCCAAAATAAAAGTTTTAGTTAATTTTATTTTTCAAACACTTCAATTTTTATAATGTGCATTTTATAATGAATGTTGGTATATATAATATTTAGGACTAACTCATGATTTGGTTTGATTTTTTCCTTTTCGGTACCTAGTTATGAAGATGTCCTTTAACCACAAGAAATAACAAATGTGAAATAAAATAAGTAAAAGTACACTTAGTGGGAGAACTATATTTTACTATTATTGTTCAAGTATGTTTTTTTTTTCATTTGCTTGCTTGATTTTAAATGAGTGCACACACCTTATGAACCTGTTTTGGTTTTGAATAAATTACTAAAAGCTGGAGGTGTACCCTAAAAAAACTAAAGTTTTGGGGAGAAATTTTAAGCTGATATGGGCCTCTAGGCTACGTGCAGTAAAAACCTGTTAAACAGCTTGGGCCTCTAGTCAATGATGAGTAGAACTCAACAGAAAGAAAGAGTCTGGGAAATGGTGACTAAAGTCAAATTGTTTCCTCTGAAAAGAGAGCTTTTCAGAGGAAAACTAGAGAAAATGTGGACTCGCTGTGGCTATATAACTAATTATGTTTTATTTTATTTTTTCATTATTTCTGGGCACTATTTTCTAGACACAGAATACTTCTTAAGTTTTTAAAATTTAATTAACAAAGCAAATAACTTTCCTCTGATAGTCAATGACTTTAAAAGGAAGTAGAGTTTCATATCTATTTTAATTGCATTTCTTATCAGAGACTAACTTGGTAATTCAGATAAAATGCTGACAATCTTAAAATAAGGAAGGATAAGAATTTTTCAAGGCATTTATTTATTTTATATAAAATAACCCCTCATTCTATGCAATTTATTACGCTTGGCATTGGGAAAAAAAGATAAATACCCACTTTTAAGAAGCTCACAATACACACATAGTTATAGTACAGACAAACTTCTGTTCTGGAAAAAGCCATGTCAAGAGTTCAAATTCAGACTTATGAAAATAGATCTAAGAAATACTTTTGATCTTGAACAATGTTTTTGTTGAAATTATGTCATTCTGAAAATTTTAAATTATTTTTATATCAGACTTATTAATTTGCTCCTTCAAACTGTTCTTGGAATTATGGGAAACTTCCAAGGACCACCAAATAGAATGAGAAAGAATAATATGAAAAGAAGTGGTAGATAGTTAGATGGGGCTCTGTGTAGTCTATCTATATAGTGGGTTGGCCAGCTATGATCTGTTGGCTAAATTCAACCTGCTATGAGCTTTATAAACAAAGTTTTATTGGAGCACAACCACACACATTTATTTATGTATTGTCTATGGTTGCCTTACAGCTTGATGGCACATTTGAAGAGTTGCAACTGAGGCCAGTTGTAATAGAAATCATGATGTGCAAATCCTAAAATATTTACTCCCTGTGCTTGTCCAGAAAAGTTTTTTCCACCTGTGTCCTATACTCAAAATCTCCCATATTTGGAGATTCTGCTTGTTTTATACGTTGGATTTAAATTATATAAGTAGAGGAAAAAATATTGAAAAAGAAAATAAACTCCATTTATAGCCACTGTGGAAAACACTATGGAGGTTTCTCAAAAAATAAAGTTGCCATAGGATCCAGCAATTCCACTTCTGGGTAATTATCTGAAGAAATCGAGGACACTGATTCAAAAACATCTATGTACTCCCAAGTTCATTGCAGCATTACTAGTAATAACCAAGATATGAAAGCAACCTCATTGTCTGTCAATAGAATAATGGATAATTACACACACACGTGCCCGAGCACACACACACACACACACACACACACACACACACACCCTTCAGTGTACCAGCTGGCATCGGGAGAGGCTGCATTTGGTTTCAGTTAATTTTTTTTGAGGACCCTTTCAATGTGTTTCCCCATTTCGTGATGGGTGATTTACATGAACAACATGTGACAGTAAAAATTTGTTTCCTGTTGGGGAGAAATGTGGCAGAAACAGCTGTTATGCTAGAGACAGTTTACAAAGAAGCTGCTCTGAGTAAAACCCAAGTTAATGAATGGCTTTCTCATTTTAAATAAGGAGTTGGGGAGATGGAAATTAAAAAAAGAGAAAAGAGGAAACAGCATATGCAATGGCCCAAGGGTGTCAGGAGGAGCCGCTGGGCAAAAGGGCAGGACTTGGAAGTATTCCACTGCGGCTAAGCTTTTACTTTTTATCATGAGAGAATGTCAGTGTGAGAATGGTAACAATTCATTATTAATATTGACAGTAGTTGCTGATGCTGGAAAAGTAAAGGTTAAAGAAAAAAAACTTTAATCTAGGGTAGTTATACAAAAGTAATGCTAATTACAGCTGTTCATAATAACTATCTTATTTGTACTATAGCAGGACGTGTACATTAAGAGTCACACTTAGGGTCTGAAAAGGACTTTGTGGGTCACTTAAGTCAATGACTCATTTTATGGAAAAATAAATATGTAGTATAAAAATATGAGAAAGGAAAAACTACATTTGCTTCCATGATGAAAAGGAGTTGTATTAATTGCCTTTGAAGTAGAAGGCAGTTGTTTCAGAAAATATCTTAAAAAGCCATTTTGGTTAATAAAGTAAGGGTCTTTTAGAACTTTTGATCTAAATGAGAGGATTTTATACCAAACATGAAAATTTTATCATGTACAAGAAACATGTTCATTTTCCTACTGCTGTGTGTGCGAAATACAATGTGGCCAGTACAATGTGGGGAGTGAATCTGGGGTACACAGGAGAAAAAGATGATTCTGGAGGCATAGGCATGGAGGGTCCACTCTGCAACATGGTATCAAGTTGAATATCAGAAACTGAGCAATAATAATGCACTGACCATGGAAGATGACCAGTGAGTTTTAAAACTCATGGGATTACATTGTTATTTTTATTTCTATTTTGCAAAAATTATCCCTATACCACCTCCATAATTTGCAAAACTTTAATAATAGCTTCACACTAACTGCCATGTTTGTATTAGGGGAAAAGTGAAGGAAGAGTAGATCTAAAATGGGCCAGTATGGAGAAATGGAAAACATGTTTTGAGGATGCTGAAATAATACCCATGAGCTAGCCAATCACAAAAGCAGACAGCAGACACACAGGATGTAGACTCAGGCAAGCTCATGTTTCCCCCAAAATAAAGAGGAAGGAGTTAATCGACAGGAGTTGAGGTAAGGAATTGGTTATGAGACAAGATTTAAGCTTTTCCTTTTTTCCCTTTTTATTCTTTTCTCTTTAATTATTTTGGATGACAGGAAGTTGGATGATAATTGTGACAGACTGACCATACACAGGAAAAATAGCCAGGTCATGTGCGAAAACAGAACTCTGATCCACAGGTGCAGCAACCTGCCTGGGAACTCAACCCCCTTTTCTACAACAAGCAGCCCAGAAAACCGGCATACGGTAAGTTGGCATTATAGGAAGCCGTATTACTATCTCTAGTAATAATTCAGGAAGCTAAACAATAACTTGTATAATAACTAGCCTCAAATGACCAGCACTTAATAACAATTAGATTTCTTAATTTTTTCCATTTCTACTTAGAATAACCAGTGAAAGCCAAATATTTCACCATACCCTATTATATAAGATACCTCTCCTAGTTAGCCCACTTACAGCTTCCCCCAAGACAACAGCCTCCAGTTGGGGCGCACCTGAAGCCCTCCCTTTTCCCACTATAAAACTTCCCCTCTCTCCTGCCTGCCTTTGAGTGTCTGCCGAAATTCAGCTGAGGATGGGTGATTCCTTTGCTAATAGCGAGCTCTGAATATACAGCCTTTGCTTTTCTCATTGGATTGGTCTTCGTTTATTTCCACAAGTGCAAAATTTTGTTTGAAGAGTGGAGATTTGTGCCCTCCCCTAAAAAAATTACAAAACATTATGTAATCCAATTTTTTTGTTATATAGATGAAAAACTTCATTTTGAAAAGTACAATCAATTTGCCATAGACCACTGATTCTCAGCTTCCTGAACATTAGAACCAGTTGTGAGTTTTGAAAACATCTGATGCAGAGACCCTATCCCTAGAGAAACCGATATGAGCCAAGCATAAAAACATACTATTTAAAAACCTTTATAGATAATTCTAAAAGGCCAAAAGAGTCTGGAATCTCTGTTTTAAAAGGTGATAAAAATCAGATGCAAACATGGAAAACCGAATTCCTCACCCAACTGTTCTTCATTATCTTGTGGCATCCAAGGTTTCTTTTACCTCAAAGTAAAATAAGAAGGCATCCAAAGAGTTATAGTGGCATCCTTCCGTGCTAGAATTCAAATATCAAGTAGATTCTCCCCTCTAACAAATGTGACAGAGGCAAGCAAAAAGCCCCTCTAGGTAGTCAAAGGAGTGCTGCTTTGTCATAGAGGATTCCCTCAAGCTTTCACTGACAAAATAGGTATTCTTATTTTACACACTCTTCTGATAGGATTGGAGATCCGTTTCCAGATTTATAACCTCTATGAAAGGAGTTATCCTTCATGCAGGTTGTTTGATTACCCTGAAAATTGAGACCCAAGAGCAACTGAGGGATTGGGAAACCTGCAAAAACCACAAAAGAGAACCTGCATAACTGCTTATGCTGCACATCACAGCAGTTTTTGGGGTCATGACACAATGTGAGACTCTAGTTCTGGAAAAAGGAAACAATCCCATCTTAAATAATTGAAATACATCTCTGTTACAGTTTGGCTACTTAAAGACATCTATTCCCAATTATTCAGACAACTGGATATTTCAAATGGTACATTCCTTGAGATTTCTATACAGCAGAGATCCTGCAAACTTTACTAATACTATGTTAAATCTAACCTAAAATGAATGAAAAAAAAACCACAAACCCAAAACTGTTGCAGCTTTTGATCAAGGAAAAAAAATGCTTACTTACTAAGGTACATTTTGCAAAGATCAATATAGCATGTCAGCTTGACCTATGAATGTTGCTTCATTGTTAATGTAGCTTCTTTAGCAAATGCCATTTTTTTCAAAATGATTTTTTATCCTATTTTTTTTTCTAACATGGGTTTTGGTAATCCATAGCAAGTGGAAGAATCCCTGGTTATAACATTCTTGCTTCCATTGTTTAAATAAAATCTTCAGAGCTAAGTCACAACTGAAGTCAATGCTCAGTACAGAGAAAATGTCCTCTATTAAGCCTTGGGTTTCTGTCAATTCTAATCTTTACAGTTTGTAACCTAAACTAATAAACCATTGTCCTTCACTGTCTTGCTTGAAGGGTATTCATCTGAATGACACAAAGGCAAACTCAGGCAATATGTATATTCATTTAATATTTAATGTTCCTCTCCTGCATATACTTTAGGGAACACTTAGCATATTGCCTATAATGGTGCTTGAAATGAGGTGGCAGCTTCAGTAATAATAAATGTGATAAAAATACTCATTTTAATGCAGATTCACAATAAATGTGAAACATTATAAGCAATGTTTACAAAATTTCTCAAATCCAAATGTGGAAAACATTTGGACATTAGGTGTCAAATTTCATTCAAACACCTATCATCAAAAGACGCCTCTGAATAAACTCTGGAATTAAAGTTCCCCAAGATAAGCATGAAGCGTCACCCTTCTTAGTCCATAGACTACTACCATGCTGAGCCAGAGGCATGAAATGAAAAGGTATTGCTTATGTAGACGTTACTTTAAGCGACCGAAAAAGGAATAATTTAAAGTAGGTTGAGTGGCACCTAGTACCTGACCAGTCTCGTTCTTGGTTAAAAACATACGTGCAATTCTTTAAGCTTGAGCGTACACTATTTAAAAGGCTTAACCTGACAGAAAGCTGCCCTCCCAGCACAGACTGGGTGAATGGCCAGGGAGTGCATTGCAGTCTCTGAAGGGAGATGCAGTGAGGGACTCAAGACCCATTGGCCACTCATGCTCTTAAATTCATTTGCACTCCTACTCTTGAAGCCTTCAGCGGAGGTTTTATTTGGGCCCTTCTGCTGAGATCCCCTTATGGGGGTTGAGGGGAGTGGAGGAAACCTTGAGGACACTATTCCCCTCCCTGACTCAGTACCTGTATGTACTTTTCCACTCCTAAACTCTTGTCCTACCTCCCACCTCAGGATCCATAAAATTACCATAGTCTTTTGCGGAGGATTCCCTCAGCAGTGAAAAAACCCCACATTTGTACTGATCCACCTGACCGGGGACCAGTACGCCATTCCATGGAGAAAATGGGAGAGGAGACTCAGTACTTCCTCTGGTTTCAGGTACCTGATTACACCATTGCAGTGAGTGATTGAAGGGCTTCACTTTATCATTCTTGGCTTGCTGCTTTAATCTGCTACTCAGACCCCTGACTGCTCAACTCTCTCTCCCCCAGCTCTGGACACTAACCCACACTAGTTTCAATCCACATTTTAATTCAGTCACCAAAGGAGGCTCATGATGAAAGGCTTCTGCACAATTGTTAAGCTTTAAGAATTTAACATTAGCGTACTTCCTTCCCACAACTTTAGGGGAGCATGCCATATCAAAACCCATAATGTCTGAAGAGTAACTAACTGAATGTCTGAAATTTGGGACTTCTCCATCCTCCACAAGATGACATTATGATTCTCTTTCATTAATCCTTCCACCACATTCTGAGTGGTCCAGGGCCATCACCGAGCAATCCAAGACCCTCCGCTCTCATATACTACCGCCCTTGGCATCACCCAAACCTGGTCTCCTCTTTACATTTCCAACCAAAACTCTTCTTTGGTCTGTACTTTCCCTCATTACATACCTGTTGTAACAGCTTAATCTTAATGAACCACACAGGACAGTCTGGTGGAGACTTTAATTTCAGATGCCTTTCAGCAATGCTTGCACCCATTTCTGTACACAAATACTCTTCATCTTTCTATAATTCTTGTAATGATATCTGTACCTTTCTGGGGAAGCCTTCAGAATTCTATATAATGACTATTCCAAGTTAACAAAAAGTTGTCGGATGCCAGGAAACTCATTCCCAGGCTCTCAGCCCATAATAGGGCTAATAATCCACACTATTGGGAATCAGAAATTGATCACATGGAAAAAGCACAAACAAAATACTGAGATGCTGGTGGTGATTGTGTTGGTGGTGTTGGAGACCTAGATAGGACTTTATGAGCACTTTGTAGCAACACAAAACTTCTGCTATGTTTATCTGCAAAGTACAAGAACAGATTCTCAAAGGCTCTTATCATAAAAGAAAACATCTTCAAACTAGAAAAAATCAGCGCACTTGCTTAAGCGAAGGTTTTCCCAGAACAAGAGATGACAGAGAAAAGGCTTTGAAGCTTCCTGGCCTCTGACTTCCCTCCAGTTGTTTCCCTCAGTCCTTGAGAATACGTATAGAAGGGGCATCCTCATGTCAGGGTTAAGCCTTTCGGTGGGGTCGGGGGCCTGAGTGAACCACATGATAGATGTAAAATAGCATCTTTTGAGAAAGTATTCAGAGCTCTGGTTTGTTTCTTATAGTTCCTAACACTGTACCCACTGGCATTTATTGCCACAAGGAGGATTATAGAACAGCCCAGAACAAAGAGGACATCAACATTTCTAAGTAGATGTATATATATTTTTTTGTATGTGAAGAGAAAGAAAAAATAAAAGTCAAATACTTTTTATTAATAGAAGGCTGGTTTTAATAGAATAAAAGATTCTTGGAATTCTCAAAACATGGTTTTGCATATTATGAGGAAATTTCAAAGGAGCTAGAGTTTTGAACTGATGCCTAAAGCATTGAGTGGGGAAGCTCTTGTGATGACAGGACAGCAGTTTTTTCAACCTCAAGTGAAGAATGAGAATTTAAGAACCTCTTCAGGATTCTGAGTAAAGATGTGACTACAGAGGACTGGAAAAGAAGAGGTAGAGAATTTAGAAACAAACTGGGGAGTTACATCAATACCTGTATGTGTTCTCTGCTGGGAATTTAATAATAAATGAAAAATGGAAATGGGAAGACAAAATTAAGTTGTCTGTCATTGGTATAAATGGTGCCTCATAAGTTAGTTTAAATTCAATCATAATGATATAAAACGAGTTCTCAAAATACACCTGACTCTGTAGATATATATTCATTTATATTTACTATATAATTAATTACATGTTTGTATGACATTTTACATGTTTATTAGACATAGAACATTAAACATAGAGATATAAATAATATATCAATGTAAAATAAACATATAAATATAAAATAATATACAAAATATAATCAATTTATAGTATTAAGTTATATATATTCATATCTATTTATCTCCCTCATTAGATATTATACTTTTATTTTAAATGATAAAAACATAGGAACAATTTAGCAAAACTTGCATCTAATGCCCACAGGATATAGTCTGTGAAAGTTTTTGATGAATAGCTGTGTTGGTTTTCTATTTCTGCTGTAACATCTTACCACAAACTCAGTGCTTTAAAGCAACATAATTTTTTTTTTTCTTACAGTTGTGGTCAGAAGCCCTTAAGTCAGGCTGTCAGCAGGCCTCAAGTTGCAACTCATTCCCTTCTGGATGCTCCAAAGGATAATTTGTCTCCTTATCTTTTCCAGCTGTTACAGGGTACCTGCATTCCTTAGTTTTTCATCTCTTCCTTCATCATTAAGGCCACCAGCTTCGCATCTTCAAATCCTCTGTCACTCTCTGACCTCTACTTCATTGTCATGTCTTCTTTGATTCTGATTCTCCTGCCTCCCTTTATAAAGACCTTTGTGATTATATTAAACTCACTCACGGAATCCATGGTTATCTTTTTTTCTCAATATTTTCGGAGTCTGAAAAACTCCTGCTACCATGTAAAGTAACATATTCACAGGTTCTGGAAATTAAAGTATGGACATTTGGGAGGGCCATTGTTCTGTCTGCCACAGTATACTTCAGAGCAAAAGGCATAACCTCATTAAATTAGAATCAAAGGTATGGATTTAACTTATCATAACAAAAGCTAATTTCTTCCTGGATAATTTGAGTTTCTTTGAAACTACAATTAATAATTTCTAGTCCAATTCTCATACCATCTTCTGGTTTTATTCTTCTCAAACAAGCAGGTAAGCAAAATCAGCTAATTGGCTAACGTTAGTAATCATTGGGAAACTATTTTCTGCCATAACAAAGAAAAATATTGTCTTCAGTAGGTTTAATTAATAAGTGAAACTTTGAAGTACAGAGCTATTTATAACAGCATCATGGTGTTCATATACTACAATCATTCATCATTCATTTAATTTGAATGCAAAAAAGTAAAAGGCAAAGTGGTCTCCACATTTTATTAAACATACAGATTTCACTAAAAGTAAACAATTCTTAATAAGTTTATGTGCTTTTTTTTCACATAATACATTACTTTAAAACACATACTACAGATATTTACATGACAACTCATTAGATAGAATGAATTACGTTTTTGTAAAGTAATTAAACTTTTGATTGCCAGTCTTTTTCCAAGAGGGATTAAAGTATACCAAATATTCAGTTTTGCACGTGGTAGTCCTAGCCATTAATAGTGTCACCTTTAAATTAATGAATGGTTTGATGAAAAACCATATGGTCAGACAGCCACTAATTCTTCCTATATTAAAATATAAATAAAAGATGGTTCAATTTGCTGTTTTCATTCTTCACATCAATATTTGTAAGGGATAAAAACGGAAAACATGCAAGTGCCTACAGGTAAAGTGGGGGTATCTTGGAGTGACAGGTGTTGTTAAGGACACGTAAGAGGCTGTGGGTAAATGAGATTTGATATGGGAATAGAAAGCCAGAGTGGGGAAGGAAAATGTTGGCATGGGGATGATGGGATGGGGTGCAGAGCAGAGGGGAAAACTGGGAGAAAAAAATGAGACAACTGTAATAGCATAATCAATACAATATACGAAAACAGAAAAAGAAAGGCAGAGTGGGACATCTGGTGAGAATTGAGCAGACTTGAAGGAATCAGCAGCAGGCAGTGGTGCTGTTAAGATTTCTTAACTGTAAACATCATGAAGAGAATATCAGACATCCAAGAAATATCAGAGCCCAAAGAAATTAAAAACAAATAGAAGGCATTATCTCCAAGCAAACAGAAGACAGAGCAACCAGAGCAGAAGTCAAACCAAATAAAACTAATGATTTCAGAAAGATCAGTGGAAGTATTTAATCAATAGAACATCAGCAGGAAATGTTAGAAATAAGTAAGAAAATAAACAAATAGACAAACTTCCTGGAGAGCTTGAACATGAAAAAATATAACATTTTTATTTAAAAAATAGTCAATAGTTGTGCTGAACAGTAAACAAGCCCAAATTTGGATTCAGATATTTTTTCTCAATGTATTAGAAAAGAAGTGTGAGACGAAAATTATAAAAATTGAAACATATTAAGAAGTACAACTTTGACAAGAAAGGCTGTAATAGTAATTACTGATGAAAACACTACTGCTTTATATGTATTGATCTTGCATTAAGATGCTCTGTTGCACATTTTTTTCATTCTCACCTGAGGATATATGTATTGCTCTTGGAGACAAAGTTAGTAAAAGAGGAAGGTGGGGAGAGAGAGAGAGAGAGTCGGAGAGAGGGAGAGAGAGAGAAAGAGAGAGAGGGAGAAAGATCAATGTGAGAGAGAAACATTGGCTGGTTGCCTCCACTATGCACCCTGACCAGGGATCAAACGCACAATCTGGGCATGTGCCCTGATTGGGATTGAACCCTCAACCTTTCAGTGCACAGGATGATGCTCCAACCAAATGAGCCAACTGGCCAGGGCAAACATTTAAAAAAATAATTCTGTTGATTTAAATTTACTCATTTATTCTTTTGGATTTTCTATATAGATTATAATAGCATTAACAAATAATAAAACAAAATATCTTTATTTCTAATTATTTGTCTTTCACATAAATATAAGAAGATATTCATAATTCATAATAGCAAAAATGAAAATGATTTTCATTCCATCAGCAAAGAAAAAATGCATAAAAGTGTAATAAAATGCTCTATAGCAGTTAAAAATAATAAACTGACTTGTAAATAGGAACATGAATGGATTTTTAAAAATGACATTGAGTAAATTAGTTGACAAAGGAGAATTGTGGTGAGATACATTTTAATATACCATCTCAAAGCAAACATTAAATTATTATTCATAGTTTGTGGAGTTTAGATGTATGAGTAAGAACAAGGAAACAGATTAGAAACAATTGCCTTAGATATGTTATAATGGATGATTTTTGGAAGGGGAGAAATAAGAATTGAGGCGTTACATGGACCAGTGAAGAAATTACGCTACCAACTAAGGAATATTGATCAAAATTATGCAATTCTTTCTGAAGCATCAAGAAAAGAAAACAAACCAAGCACAAGCCTAACAAAGTTTAAAAATAAAAATAAATGCGCAGAGTCATAAAAAACAAAAACAATTACATCAGTTGACTCCATCTTTTCTGGAAGACACTGAAAAAGAATGCAAGGTGTATGATTTTTTCCTAAGTTTTATTGTTAGAAAAGTAGTTACAGTGTACCCTCTTCAGACTAAGTTCTAAGAAATATATTTGCATACTTTTTGGGGTCATATTGTGGCAATAAATTCACAATTTCTCATTAACACCTTCAAAGCTGAAGGAAATGGAATGCAAATTGCCGGCTCTTACAGGGCTCTGTGATGCAATCAAAGCCTCAACTAGGAAGCACATAGTTCAGTGACGGTCACTGTGTGCAACAGTTTGAAAGGTGCCAGGCTTGCTCATTCCCCAAGAGCTGTGCCTCACTAAAGTTTACCTGCATGCAACTAGAAAACAATGATATGCAAATAATATTTATGAACCTAGATAAAAAAGGCATCCCAATCTTACGGTATTACCTGAAATTAGCAGAAGTAAATGACTTAGTAGAGTAGCCAAAACGTACATCTAAGTAACTAAAGCAAGATTTATCTCCAAATAATGGAAGTAACGGTTTCTAAAAGCCAAGTCCTGTACAAAATTAGCTTTATTTCAGATCTGAGATACATGACTTACAGAATAGGGATTTTTTTGTTTTTGTGGTTTTAGTCCCATTTACCTTCTGACTCTCATGGAATGAATAAAGTAGTAGTAAGAGAGGTCTGGACATACTACTTGTGTTTAACATTGGCATTTCCAATATTCTATTGCCTGTAGAGTTTGCTCCCATTTTAACTTCTGTCTTTCAAACAGTGTTTGCATTCATTGGCTCATATGATGATTTCTGGGGATTTGGGTGCCAAGATTGATTAAGTCACTGCCAAAGCTTTACTCATAAACAGTCTGGACTGGGACTATTGTTTTCCCAAGGGTTTCTCCTCAGTGTTAGATTTGTGAGTCCAAGAGGAAAACAACAGGTCTTGTTGATCAGTAGATAGAATTTAGTTAATATAGCTGACTGGCATCCAAAGGGACAGATCTAGGAGATGTTTTGCTTAAATAACTCTAACTACTTATCTATTTTCTACAGACTCCACTTGTCAAAATCTCTGACCTGGATAAAATCTCCTTGATGATCAGAATTAGGGAAGGGAGATTGAAGGACCCATGTTATAATCTATGTTTCTCAAAGTTCAGTCTGATTCAGATTCGTGAAGATCTGCTTATGAAATGTTCAGATTCTTTGGCCTTACCGAAGGCCAACTGAACTCTGAGGAAGGCACTAATTTAACAAGTTCCTCATAATCTAAAGTTTTAACCTAGAAGATTTTTATTTTAATTTACTAATCTTAATAATTCTTCATTATTGCCCATTAGGAGGAATTCTGTCAGATGCTTCAAAAGTCATTGATTATTTATTATAAATGCAATATGGATCCTCACATTATAGGGTTCTTTCCTGAAAGGAAATCTACCTTTGAGTCATTAGCCCATCATACAGTGATCTGCTGTTATGTATTTAAGAACAATGAGTAATTCTATGAGGTAGAAACCATGGATTTCAAATCCCATGCCTCTGTGTAAATGATGAAATGTTTTAATACATGAGAATTGAGAAACTTTTCAACAAATCTTACATGGTGATCTTTTGGCTGAGCCTACTGTTAGTTCAGAAAGAGTTTTGGTCAGGGTACACTACAGTACGGTCGGTCTCATTCAGGAGTTAGTGGTCTAGCATGGGGGGACTGCCGCGTGAGACTAGGAGGATCCTGAGGAATAATTGGAAGAAGAAAAAGTAGGTGTTCAGGCATGTTTTAGCTCTTAGAGCTGAACTAAACTTGCCCACCTCTTCTACATGCCTTGTTATTGTTTTTTAAAGCAACACTAAAGTAAAAATAAATTAAAATAAAGTAAAATATAGTTAAAAAAATTTTTATATAGGAAGTTAATTAGCTAGGATAATTTTATATTGGTAAGAAAAAGATAATATAAGAGAAATATGAAAGGGAGAAGAACAAAAGGTCAGAATGAGATAAAATAAGATAAAACCACTTATAAATACATAAGTTGAAACAGAGTTTTAGAAAGGCCTAAAATTTTAAAAAATAAAATAGATATGCAGCAACACAGGAACTGCTTATAATGATACAGACTAAAACAAAAACATAAATAGTGCATATGGGGAAGTCCAAAGTTTAACAATCCATGAGATCTGAAAATTGTCTTCTAGGATAAACTAGTTGCAAATGTCTAGGAAAGTCTTCTTTTTTCTGTTTTTATTTATTTTTGTTGCTGTTTTTTTTTTTGTTTGTTTGTTTGTTTTTGTTTTTTTTTTTGCTTTCCATGGTTTAGGACCCCCAGGAATAATCTCCCAAACTCCAAACTTGAATGGCAAAAAATCTTTGGCAACTCTCTCCCAAATTTTATCTCAGGCTAGGGAACAGAAGGGATAGATACTATGTTACTCACCCCCTGAAAAACATGTCTTTTCCATCTGTCCTGCCACCAAGACACATTTATGCAAAATTCCTCTTCCTCATTAAACAGTCCATCTGTAACAATAACCCACAATGAAAACTTTTAAAAACTTTTTCTATATTATTAATATATTAGTTGCTATTTTTAAAAATTATTTACAATATTATTTGGTGTTATTACATATTGAACTATAGTTATATATGGAGGAACTAGATGACCAAAATTTTCTGACTCAGCCACCTTTTAAAATATTTAATCATTTGTCAGATAGTAGTCACACCTTGTGCCCAATTTAGGGTTCTAACATGAATACCGTGTCTATGCACTAAAAAAATCAAAACAAAAATATTCAGCACCTAATATGTATCATTTATTTTATTTAAATACCCTAAAATTAAACCTTAATACAACTCTTTAAGGTATATACTATTTCCCTTGAAATATGAGGAAATAAAGATATAAAGAGGTTAACTAACATGTCTAAGATAACACACCTAGAAAACACTAGCAATCAGATTTGCCTCTAGGTCTCTATGACCCCCCCAAACTCATGCTTTTTTGTCAATGATACATATTTCTATATGCTACCTAGGCTCATAAATGAAGACAGCCCCTGCCACCAAGCTTTGACATTTTATTTGTCATATCAAATTTCTTAAAATCCCTTCCTTCTGAGCTGCGTAAGGCATGTGATCTAATAAAATTGAGAATAATGAACGTAGGAGTACAAATGGAATGGAATGTATTAAAAACAACTTATGTTAGGGTATTTTCAAATTTTCCTACTATGCAAAACTTAAGTTGCCTTGTATGATAAATTTGAATGTTATATTTTATCAAAACTGGATTTTAGAGCATATAGATAATAACATTGGGTTTTAAAATAAACTTTGTTTTACCAAAACTGATATGAGTATAGACAGATAATTATTAAATAATAAAGAAATCTCTGTAATCCATTTTATAGTAAGCCCTACATATATCTGGGAGTTGTTTTGTGCTCTAAAATATTATATGGGTGTTTGATTAAGACATATTTTCCAAATACCACAGTTATTACCATAATTTTAGCTAATTTTAAATTAATTTGTCTACATTTGGTAAATTTCTTTTACATTAGGCAAGTATGACATTATTTCCACATTTTCAGATGAACTCTGTTTTGTTTTTGCTTCCTAGAACAGTTCATATTTCTTTGTTTCTTTATGCCCTCACACTTTTTGTTGTGTATTTAAAGAACAGTAGTAGTGAGCTGCATAGCAAGTTAATCAAGCTTTGTACAGTAAAATATAAGGTCACATTTTTGGATGTTTACCAGTTACAAAAATATGCTAATGATACATAATTGCATTTTATCTTATGGTGTACTTCAAGCTCTTTAACAAGGAAATATCACTCTAAGAACATTCCATACTCCAGAGGGGCCATTTTTTTTTTCTTAAAAGAAAGTTTGATGCACAAGTTTTTCTTTCAAAAAGATTTCACCAGAAAACATTGTATACTGAGATTGGCAAAATACAGCTTTTTCCTTTTTCTCTATACATCATTAATGTCAACAGTTTAAAAATTGATGTCTCTGAGGCAGTTTGCAGCAAGTTTTATGACTGCAAAAGTGTTTAGTCAGAACGTGGTTTGTTCCTAACACCAGATGCTGCCTGTGACTTTGTGTGTGTGTGTGTGTGTGTGTGTGTGCGCGTGTGTGTGTGGAGAGAAAAACGAAGGGAGTTGCTGCCTAGATTCTGTTCATTAGGTTTTTCATTTTAATCAGGTCACAATTTGAGACATTTTGATAAGGCAATGCTACTCTTATGCTGATCCAAGGACTATCGTGTTTGATAGACAGTGAATATTCCACCTCAACAGCATTTGGGCTGATGACTTTGATTTACAGTTTGCCAAGGCAGCATTTGTTTTATATTAGAATATGGGAAGGGTGGAAGAGTTCGCTGGCCAATTTGTTTTTGCAGATTAATTCAATACAAGGAGAACACAGTTTTCTTGTCACTTGTTAACTCGTCAATTAACAACAAGGGAGAATTAATTGATATATTTGAAAGTGAGTATAGTATGTCCAAATTCTTAAGTTTGAAGACATTTTTTTCAATTATTTATTTATTTATTTATTTATATTGTTGTTCAAGTACAGTTGTCTCCATTTTCCCACCACCACTTTCCCCTGCCCCACCCACCCCCACCACCCACCCTCAATCCTACCCACTTTGGCTTTGTCCATGGGTCCTTTATACATGTTCCTTGATGACCCTTGCCCTTCTTTACCCCATTATCCCCCTCCCGCCTCCCCTCTGGTTACTGTCAGTTTGTTCTTTATTTCAATGTATCTGGTTATATTTTGCTTGCTTGTTTGTTGTGTTGATTAGGTTGCATTTAAAGGTGAGATCATATGGTATTTGTTTTTCACCACCTGGCTTATTTCACCTAGCATAATGCTCTCCAGTTCCATCCATGCTGTTGCAAAGGGTAGGAGCTCCTCCTTTCTTTCTGCAGTGTAGTATGCCATTGTGTTAATGTACCACAGTTTTTTGATCCACTCACCTACTGAGGGCACTTAGGTTGCTTCCAGCACTTGGCTATTGTAAATTGTGCTGCTGTGAACATTGGGATGAATAGGTTCTGTTGAATTGGTGTTTCAGGATTCTTAGCGTATAATCCCAGCAAAAACTACTACAAGGTCAGAAGATTTCTGACTTGCAAGCCAGTGTAATAGGATGAAAGGGAAGGAGTCCAATAAACCGTAAAACTGGTAGTGATTAAGGATAGTAAGAGCTCATAGCTAGATATTTGCATATAGCTAAATGTCGTTATTTATTTTTAACACATTGCATTCAAATCCCAACATTGTGCTCAATACCTGAAGACTCAGCTGCTTTGGGAGGGATGTCAACCCTGACTGCCTAGAGGCACCAATCACTCCCCTCAGCTGCACTTGCTCTGAACCGGAAAACTCAACTAATCAGCTTGAGGCTTGTTTTCTCTACTCAGTCATAAGCTTTACACTCTTCTTTGTCATTGGATTTGTCTAAATGGTTTACGAAAATGTGTTTATTGTATGTGTGTGCCCTTGCGTCCTCTATTTTCTTCTGTTTATTTCTGCTACTGTTTTCTGTTAGATTATTTAATATTGTCACAAACCTATTTTCTACTTTCTTAGACCCCCTATTAGTGAACTTGATTTTAAAAAGTACTAACCACAACAATGATATCGAGTTAATAGTAAATATAAATAGAAGAACTAAAACTATAAAACCTTTAGAAGAAAATATATAAGTAAATGTTTGTTACCTTATATTAGGCAATCATTTCTTAGACATGATACAAAAATTGCACATAAAAAAGAAAAATAGATAAATTGTATATTATCAAAAGTAAAACCTTTGTGCTGAAATTGATGCCATTATAGAAGTGAAAAGATAATCAATAGCAAATCATATAGCTGATGAGGGGCTTGTACTCAGAATATGTAAATAACTCATAAGTCAATAATAAAATGACAAATAACCATTTAAAAATGGGGTACACTTCTAAATAGCCATTTCTCCAAAGATATATAAATGGCCAATAATCACATCAACCATATGGGAAGATGTTGAGCATAATTACCTATTAGGAAAATTCAAATTAAAACCATAATGATATATGGTTCTACAATCACATGGATGGTTATAATGAAAAAGAAAGACAATAATAAGTGTTGAAAAAATGTGGAGAAATTAGAATTCTCATACATTGTTGATGGGAGTGTCAAAGGCGTAGCCACAATGGATAATCGTCTAGTAGTTATTCAAAATGTTAAATATAGAGTTACTATATGATTTAGTGACTTCACTCTCAGGTATAAACCAAGGAAAAATAACATATGTTTATGCTGAAGAGAGCACATGATTGTTCAGAGAACTATTTATAATAGCCCCAATTTGAAAACAACTAATTTTTACATCGATTGATGAATGCGTTAACAAAATGTGCTGTTTCTGTAAAATAGAGTATCACTTAACAATAAAAAGGAATGAAGCACTGATACTTGCCATGACATGATTAAGCCTTGAAAACATTAATCTACATAAAAAACAGTCACAAAACACTATATGTTATTTAATTTCATTTATATAAATAATGCCCAGAAGAGAACATCTTACAGAAACAGGAACTAAATTAGTGGTTATCCCCGACTGGCATGAAGGAAGGTAGTGGGATGGGGAAGGACTGTAAACTGGGCACAGGATTTCTTTTGGGGATGATAAAAATGTTATAAAATTAAATTCTGGTAATAGTTACCCAAATCAGAGAACATACTAAAAATCATTGAATTGTATACTTTAACTTAGCTGAGTAAGCTTACTAACATTTTTTAAAACATGAAATAAAATAGAATAAATTGGAATGGAATGAAATAAAATAAAATGGGGTGAAATGGAATGGAATAGAACAGGGAAGGAAAGGAAGGAAAACAGACAGAATAAAGTAGAGTTGTGAACTTATGCAAAATCAGTGTTATTTTACTGTGGCCAGTGATCAAAGAAACATGAAAAACACTGAACTATATGGTACCAACCTCTGCTTAGGCAAGTTGATGAAAATATTGGACAAGTACATAAAATTATTTCATCTTCACAGAAATGATCAGGATGAGTTTCAATGGCCATTTACTTTTTTCAAACTTGCTATTTGTCATCAATGAATAGGATTCTATCTTTCTGGAGACAGTAGAGGGTTTGGGGAGAGAAAGCCCTATATAGGGCTGTTTCCAGAGAAAACAGCCTGCCTTTTAGCCAATATTTATATGAATGACAACAGTGACTAAGACTATATCCTTTTAGCAGGAAGCTTAATTGCCCTTATTTTTGTTTGCCTGCTGTTTTATTTGGCTTTGGTGTCCCTTAAGGTATGATACCTTAAAAAAAAAAAAGATACAGGTTCATATTTGGTTGTGTCATTGTTTCCTACTGCACAGCACATGTGAAATTGTTAAACGGTGGTCTACCATATCTGAGGACTGATTTATTCTAAAATGGATATATCTGCTATCAAAAGAAGAAGAAAATGATCTTCTTTGTCCCAGCATTCCAGGACACAGCCAGTCAAGGACATGGAAATTAAAACACAGGGTGGTGAAGTTAGAGCTGGAAGTACCCAGAATTGCAGTCCTCCACAGCTATTCTCATTAATTCATAAAGCAAGCAGGATTTTATAGAGTTTTTTTTTTAGGGGAAAGAAAAAATATATCCCCCATCAATCTGTTAATTATAAGATCTTACATAAGATTCGACTTAGCACAAGACATAAGCAAAAATCTCTCAGGGACTGGCTGTAAAGCTCTCAAGCACAACTTGGACACTTCATTAGCTGCAGATGGTGTCGAGGAGGAGTCAGCCTGAACACAAACATAAGAAACCTGAGACTCATGAGATGACACCAGGCAGGCAAGCAAGACTTTCCCAGGCTGTGTCTTACCTCTCTTAGGCTGACCTCCAACTGTTTCATAAGAAAGAGATTAAACTACTATCATAATCCAAAGGAGATCTATGATATTTTTGTGTTCATTTCAGGTTATTAATTTTGTTTTAAAAGTAATAGTCAAACTTAGACTAAAAATAGCTCAGTTACTCTCCCTTTTTTTTTTAAATTAGAAAGCCCTAAACTGAAAAACAAAAATTTCTCCTAGATAATGTTATATGGAGATCTCTGAGTCACATGATTCTTCAGACTGTAACTATAAATGTAAAGTTAAATCAAGCAGTTTGCCTATCTTTTAAATGCCTCGCCTCATGAGGCTCATTTCCACTTAGATGTTCTACTGAAACTGCACAACCCCTTGAGATGAGCACACTCCTCAGTCTTTCCAGGTAACCAGCCCATACTTCTCCCAAGGTCAGTACAGAGCAGCCCTTGCTACCAACAAAATTCTTAGCTGTGACACAGTGAAATGAAATCTTTTCTCTCAACAGCAAAAACTTGATGCTCTCCATTAGCCTTTTTCTGTGAAATGTTAGGTGAAGGCATAGGAGTCAGATCTATGTTCAACTTCTAACTCTTCTACCCATCACTCATATTACCAAAGACAAGTCAGTTAAATTCCGTTCCTTCTTCTGATAGGCTTTGTAGAATCAACATGGAATGTTAAAATATGGTAATTTAGGTAAAGTTAAATATTTAATGAATTTCAATTGAATTTATTACATGCGGGTAACAGTAAGTTTGTCTATGTCTTTGTATCTTAGAGATTTTTACTGTTACCATTTCCTTGAAATTTTATTGTTATCTTTACCCAACTAATGGCAGAAAGG